>CM060953.1:89388074-89603074 GCA_030765055.1 Mantis religiosa
ATTATTATTATTATTATTATTATTATTATTATTATTATTATTATTATTATTATTATTATTATTATTATTATTATTATTATTATTATTATTATTATTATTATTATTATTATTATTATTATTATTATTATTATTATTATTATTATTATTATTATTATTAATATTATTATTATTATTATTATTATTATTATCATTATTATTATTATTATTATTAAAGCGGAAGTGTTTCAATTTTTGTTATCAACATTGACTTGTAAATATATTTAATTTTCTTTTTAGACTTAGTTTGAGTTTTCACTTCTTTTCAGTGTTATGGCTTCGAGCTCTTACACGCGCGTGGCAGTTATTGATTGATGAAGGTAGGATGCAAGAGATCTTGAAAATAAAACTAATCCTGCTTACATCAGTGGACAATGCACTGCTTCAGAACAGAGCTGTGCCGTGGCTGTGACAGTCTATCGAATCAAATACAGTAGAAGCCCGAAATAACGCGGTCCAAAATTCCGCGGATTTGGATTTATCGCAAGTAAAAGTATGTTCCCCATTTAAAAAATGTATTTCATTATTTTCTTTTTTCTTTTATTTGGAAAGTTGAGGTAAAATGGCCAATTTTAAGAAACTTTGAAACGCAGGCGCGTATCCTAAATGGGTAATGCGCATGCCCGGTGGATTAGTAAACTTCAGCCAATGAACGGGTACTTCCCAAATTGATATGCACCACCAAGGGCAGGCCATTCCCGCCTTCCCGCGCAAAACACTGTCACTGCTGACTGAGGAGCGTGACGTCACTGAGAATACAACGTAAGAGCGCTTACACGTGAATGTGCGTAATGCAATATTGTGATTGCACATTATAAGATAAGATAAGGCGCTGATGCATGCAAATTCCACAATCCTTCTGATGAAATAAACGAGATGCAGTTGCTTATGAGCTATTGTAGTTATTGGCTGTGTTTTTTTGTCGTAACATTATGAAAACCATTGCGCTGTTGCTGAAAGCAAACATGCTTCGTATAAAACTACGAATGTGATTTTCCATTGTTTGCCTAAAGATCGAGAACTACAGCGGAAGTGGGTTTTACGCTGTAATAGGGCTGATCCGGTTAATGTGAATAATGCAAGGATTTGTTCCGATCACTTCCTGCCCGAAAACTATGAACGGGATTTAAAAAACGAGCTGTTAGGTTTGCCGCTGAAAAGAAAATTAAAGGGCGACGCTGCACTGTCATAGAAAATTCCTAATTGGCATGGGGATGTATTTGAGGCGGTAGTAGCAAGTACCAGCAAAACCAATTTGCAGGTAATTATCAGATACACATTCCATTTATGTATTTGTTTCTATGTGTACACTGAGTTTATTCGCTCCTTTTTTATAAGGAAAGTTTGATGCGTGGAATAATAATAAAACTGTTTTTATTAATAGGCAATATCAGCAAGAGATCGCCGGTGCGAAGTTAGGACCGTGCGAAAGAGGGCGCTGTCTACTATAGTATGTTTATCTCCCAAAAAAAAAAAAAAAATTAGACCCGTCGACCAGCACGGAGGTAGCTCCTGACCACTCTTTTGTTGCTGAAGAGGAAATAATTAGACTAAAGACTCAGATGCAAGCCCTGAAGAAAGAAAACAGTGTTTTGAAACGGCATAACAAGATACAGAAGTAATATTTTGTAGCTTCCATGGACAAAGTGCTGCGAAGTGTAATGGAGTGATGCAAAACTTAATTTCTATAATAAGTTCCAATTTTCCCGAAATTCATCACAAAGTGATCTCTCTTAATGTGAGGACAAGAACCTTCATTAGAATTAGGCACTTAAACAAAAGAGCGAAGGCAGAAATGATCAGGAAACTTGCAGCAAAGAAAAATCTTCAATGGGTTGCTTCGTCATTTTCTTGAGCTACACTGATTAAGTACATATGAATAGTAACATGTTTTAAACTCTTAATACAACTGCTAGAAGGAACCTTCATTATAATACACAAGTGGATGTTTATTCCTTCCGATTTTACACGTAGCAGAGCTTAAATAACACATACTGAGGGGCTAGTGTTTAACTCTCGCGGTTGAACTGTATTCTCAGTGACGTCATGCGCGTTAGCCAATGGCAGCGCGACTCTCCGGAATGGCCTACCTGAGTACTCTAGTTGCCTTGATGCACCACATATGAATACACTGCTTTTCTACTTGTCCTGCGTTCTCTGTGATGTAGGGGTAACATTCTAAACTGGAGCTCCAGAGGTAGTGAATTTTTTCGGTAGTAAACATGACTGTCTTGTCTAAGGAAGTAAAGCTGATCGTCCCATGTGTGGATTTACGGCGTGTAAAATAACTTCAAGCCTGATAAAGAGGCCCCTGAGCAAAACGAAGCTATATTTTAGGCCCAATATAGAAGGGGATACTTAGAACCACAGCAGTTAAACAGCGTCCTAAACAAAAACTCAATTTCAGCTTACTATTCTAATATCTAGTTAAGGTGTATTTTAAGCACTGCTAGCGGCTCTTACTTCAACAAGGTCATCAAGCAGTAAAGGCTGAGGTCTGAGCTGTGGGTCTAAGTAAAGTTGGAGGCACAGGCTAGAGGTGAGTTGGAGAACCGTTGGACGTTGGAGTAAAGTAGATATTTGGTGTTCTGTGGCAGCACGAGCTGTGCAGTACAGACCATATTAATCTGTGATACAGACCGAACGTGATTGGGTGTGAGTAGGTCTCTTATTTACTGAATAGGAAAGGGGCTCTGTATATATTTTCCGGGGTAATAAATGATGAGTTAGATTATTTTCCCATTTGTTGCGCAAATATTCAGTTGTAAAGTAAAGATATGTCTAAGATATTTCCTGGTACACTGTAAGGTAACTGTCAAAGTATGAATAAGGTTATATATGTACAAAATAGAAAATTTACGGTCAACATGCGAGGACACCAACATGCCGAATTCATTACATGTTTTTCTCACCACATTAGATGTAAAACAAAGTAGAATCTCATCTGGAAATGTATGTTGAAACAGTACTTACACATATTTATATATCGCACTTCGAATGCCAACAGCAAGTATTCTTAGTACCGCAACCGTTGTACGATTCTTTTTGTAACTTGGCAGTGACCTAAGTCCTGTAAGTTGAATGAATGCCAGATTATTCAGTTCAAATAGGTAAACAAATTCGCCAGACCCAGTCGGGAGTAAAATGCTAACTCATTGGTCTCACTCGTCCTTACAATGCATCAAAGTGTATGCAGTATTTAAAATTGAGATCTAGGGCAAAAAAAGACTTTCACGATAGTCACTTTAAATCTGTGCTCGTACTTTTTTATCTTATCTCTATATACTGTTATAGTTGATGTGTATTGACACCCACGGTAAATACTAGTATTAACAGTTAACAGTGAATAAAAAATATACTGGAACACCCAGTAGTATCCCTTCTATTTTGGCTGTATAATGAAACCAGAAGCTAATAGTCCTAATTTTATTTTCTGTTACTTTCTATAAGCCCATTAATCTTGAAAATTGTATTTAAAATTGTTATACATCATATTTTGTTAACTGTAAGAACTGCATATCCGAATATTCAAATAATTTCGAAGTAAATATTGCAACATCTCTTTTTGTATGCCCTATTATATATTTCATGTGCTTATTAGGGAGAGGCACAACAGTTCCAGTTATGAATAGTGAATAGTCATGCCTATATAATCAAAACAAAGGTTTGTTTACACGAAATGGGGCGAAGAGGTAAGAATACAACTAGAGCAAAAGCAACTCTTTATCTTCTATTATAAAAAAGGTAAAGAGTTACAGAAATATTGCCAAATTGTTGATAATGAAGAAAAGTATTGTTGGATATATAATTAACAGATATGTACATGAAGAAAGGCATGTGGGAAGGCCTTTACAGATTTACAAATTCTGGCGGAGATATGTTGATGATGTTTTTGCTATCATTCCAGAAAAACTTAGAGAAGATTCTCTAAAATTACTAAACCTGCAAGATAATCACATCCAGTTTACAATGGAAGTAGAAAGAGACAACACCCTACCCTTTTTGGACCTCAAGATAACTAGAAATCGTCATGGTGAAGATTTTGGAATATACAGGACGCTCACACACATAGATAATTACATAAAGAAAAATGAATACAACCCAGTTTTACATCAGCTAGCTGCCTTTAGAAGTCTAATCCACTGTCTATACAACACATAAAAGAGATAGCAGTATTAAATGGATTTAACCCAGCCATCATAAGGAACATGATGAATGGAAAGGAAAAACTGAAGATAATATCAAAAAATACCACTCTCACACCACTTTAAAACACAAATTGGCAATATAGAAAATTCACCTACCATCCATGGGCTTTTAGAAAATTTGAACGAATCTTCAAAAGACTAAACTTAAAACTAGCACCCCAAAACAAATTCAGTCTGAGGAACCTGCTAAATAAACCACTGAAAAATACAATCCCCAACAATTTGAAATCAGGAATTTATCAGATTAATTGTGAAACCTGTGAAAAAAGCTACATAGGAAAAACTGAGAGAAACTTGTTAACTAGGCAAAAAGAACACCAGAGGATCATTAAGTTGAAACAAACAGAACAATCTGCAGTCTCACATTATTTTTGGACAGAAAACCACAACATTGGCCACAACATTAAACTGTTAAAATCTTTAAGTACACGCATAGAATTGGATATTTGGGAAAAAAAATATTCATAACCAAAAACCGTGATAAAGTTATAAATTTTGAAATCCCGGCATTAAATGAAGTATTAAAACTTAGTGCCCCTAATACCAGATGGCAGAGTGATCGGAGCTCCGTAGTAGTGGAAGAGGAGGAATGTTTGGTTAGTCACCAAATAGCTGAAGATGAGATTGAATGATCTTGAAAACGTTTCAGTTATACAACAACAAGTAAGTGAAGTTTGAGTGTAAACATAGTGACTCATAAATCAAACTCAAAAAAAAGTTGGCAATATCTTCAAAGGAGCATTTGAAAAGGGGACTTAGTGAGGAATGGGCCAAAATTTCAGCTGTATGTCGTACTAATCTTGTAAGGAACGGGCCCAATTGTTTGAGAGATGTTATAAAATACAGAGGAAATCCAACAATGTATTGAAACCTCTGTTTTGGTGCACAAGATAGACTATTTTTCTTTAGGTGTTGCAAAATTTGTCACATACAAAAATGTAACTTGCGCTGTTATATTTGTTGAGCTTTAAAGATATCAAAAAAGTACTATTTTGTATTTTTATTGCATGTAAGTTATTTGTTATGCATTATTAATATTGTGCATGAATTTTGATTATACAGTATGATGTTATTGAGAAAATAACTAAGAATTTTAAGGTGACCCAATATTTATTTTACTGTGTATGTGTTATTCATCTGTTAGCCTAGTGCCATTGGGTGTCAGTACATTAATGCTATTTACATTATACAGCATCTCCTGGTAACTTATATTCAGTATCAACATAATTGAGGTGCTGATTACCATAAGGGCCAAAGCACAAAAACATAATTTCGAGAAAAACAGATGTTTATTAAAATCAAAATTTCTATGCAAGAAATCCCCATATGAAGTACTACTTGAACATGATGTAAAGAGTAAATTATGTTGGCAACACTAGATAAAAATTAAACAGCGCAGAGCAACAAAGTGGTACTTTGTGCCCTTATGTAATCAAATATCAGGAAAACTGGCGAGACAGCTTTCTATGAAAGTTTCATTAAATCAAAGAGGGCCTAAAACACAGCTACAGTTTGTTGACCACAAGGTCAGCAAAAATGAGGAGTATGTGTACATGCTAAAATCTCAAAATCGATAATGTTTTTTAGGCCCTTATGGTTCTAAGCACCTCAATTAAATTTTGAAATAATAATGGTAATATTAATTACAAAAATAATAGCACTAATATGTTAATGGTGGCACAAAATGTGTATGCTACTGTTTTGTTCTTACAATTGCATTGTATATAAAAGCTCATTCATATAATAAAAGCCACCTCTTAATTATAATTACTTTAAAGATGCCTTGAGACTTGAACAGACTTTTATGAATTTTAAACAAATTGACAGTTTTTTTTTTATAGGAGCAGCTGCAGAACAATAAAATTAGCTCCTTTGGTATATGTACTTCTGGGTGGTACTTAATTGACTTATTTCTGACATTGATTATCTGTTTGATTTTTTTATAGTGAAGCTTCCAAGGTTTCGCTTTGTATGAAGGAGTAATTAGTGAATTTAAAGTAAAGATTTGTTGGTTCTTTAGACACTAGTAGTAAGGTAGTTTTAGTGCTGACTTTGATTTTAAATTTCTTAATAACTGTATAACACAATAAATGAAAGTTAACAGTGACTGCAGCAGTCTATTCCAAATATAATTAATTTTTATCACATATGATAAAAACTGAGGTTTCAGTTTATATATGTCCCAGAATATAAAGCTTGAGAAAGACTTACATTAGCAGTTTCAGGGTGGGTGCATATTAATATTAGTTGGAGTAATTGGGGATCATTGGGGTTCAGCTGCACTGAAATTTTGGGTATGTTTTCCCATCTCATAGTTGCGACTGTTTTCATACAAACATTTCTCAGCTATGATTTGCAGCTTAGGGCTCTCAGTAAACTTAGCTATATTGGTATATTATATGTATACCTTATAGTTGTGCAATATGCACATTGCAGTTCCTGAAGGTTCTGCCATGACATAATGCATATGGTACATTCAACCAAATTAATGCTACACATGTATCGTAACATAAAAATTTGAAAATTAGCACTGGTCTATTTTCTTTTAAAACTGTGTATTCTTTAGTGATTAGTATAGGTTTTAATATTTACAGTACTCAACTATTCTTTTCTTACATCTGAAGATTAAAAATGTTATGATCAACACAGAATTCATGCCAAGTGCTTTTAATAAATTAGAATAGTAATGTGAAGAATAATTTTAGCTGCAATAAGTAGCGCTTAGACTGAGACATCACCAGTAAAAGTTTCATTCAAGTAGCAAATAATAAAGTTTCAATTGTGGTAATGGATCAAGCTTGTTTTTATTGCATTTGGTGTTGGGTGCCTGTTTGCATATCATTTATTCAATACATTTTATTAAATGTAAGACTTGAAATTTTCAAGGCGAGCAGTACTAATCAAGGCTTCACGGGTGATCAGCCGTGTCAAATTAATAAACATCGAGCTTTCGGCCATTGTAAACTTCATGGCCTTTTTCAGGATCTTAGAAGAGAAGTTGAAATTGCTCCTGGTATGATTCTTCATATACTTAAGAAGTTATAGATGAGGAAAATCTGCATACAATGATTTTATACACAATCTTGAAAATTTATGACAGAATGGAAACAGAAGGTTGCACTTAGAGCATTATAGATATGAAGATCCTGAAGAAGGCCATGGAGTTTACAATGGCCGAAAGCTCGACGTTTATTAATTTGACATGGCGATCACCTGCAAAGCCTTGATTAGTAATTTTATTAAAGTAGAATTTAATGCCTGTTCTTACTGCTGAAGGTGTCAGAGTTTAGCATTATGTTGAAGGCCTCATAAATGAACGTGTTGATCACAACTGTGGGTGGTGATGGGCCATGACTGAAAGTTTTGCTAGGTTGAAGTCATTATGTAGAGGTTCCACAGAAGTTGTTCCAATGAAATGGAATGTGCTTCCTTGCATACCCACTTCTAATAGTTGCAATGATGTTGATATTAGCAGTCTACCTTACCTTTTTAGTGAGAAGAGAATCTCAGGAACTATTGCAAGAAGTAGGTCATAGGGGTAATGTATGGAAATTTGATGATGGAAACATGAATAAATCAAAAGTTGCAATTCCTTTCTTGGAAGTGTTGAAAACAGTGTTATGATAAATTAACTTTAAAGAGAGTCGATTAAAGACACTAGACAACACTTACTTTTAAATTTTTCCGGAACATGTTTCTGAGGCTTTGCCTCTATCATCGGCCGGCTCTCGACTGGTTCTCGTTGGTGTAGCTGACGATATTTTGTCACAGGTCTCCTCTGGTGGCGGTTCAAGGAACTTGCTGAACAAATCTTTCTGGGGGATGTCGAAATTGAATACTTTGTTCCTATTTTTTGAAATGAAGATTTGTTCCCATGTGGATAGTTCTTGTTTTCCTGATGTATGTTTTAGTAGTTTTGGTTCTGGATTTATGTTGTGGTTTTTTTCCCAAAAATGTGTGGCAACTGCTGATTTTTCTAATTGTTTATATTTTATGTTTCTAAAGTGTTCCTTTGCTCTTGTTTCTAAATTTCTTTTTGTTTTTCCAATATAAATTTGACTACAGTCATTGCATTCAATTTGATATATACCAGGTTTTTTGTTAGATGGAATGGTATCTTTGATGTTTGAGCAAATTAGGTTTTTTAAGGAGAAATGGTTGACTGGTGCCAGTTGAATATTTTGTTTTTTGAAGACTTTTTTGAATTTATCATATGCCCATGGATGGTAAGTGAATTTTTTGAAAATCATATTAGTTTCTGTAGCTGAGAGAGTTGTGGTTTGCTTTAGTAGCTTCTTCTTTTTTGCTAAGCTCACTTTTTTGTCCACTAATGATTTGGGAAAGTTATTTTTTTGTGCTATTTCAATTATTTTGTTGTATTCTGTTTTGTATTCTTCTGCTGTGAGAGGGATGTTTACCAGTCTGTGTGCTAAACTATTGAAGATTGCCTGTTTGTGGGATCTTGGGTTGTAGCCATTAGCTTTTATGTAGTTGTCTGTCTGTGTTGGTTTTCTGTAAATGCCAAAGTTTAGTCTGTTTTTATTCCTCATTATTTTTAGATCCAAAAATGGTAAATGCTCCTAGGAGAATCCACCAGTCTTATTCCCCATTCTGCGAAGAACTTTGTACAGCTTTCCTTTGTGCTGATATTCCCTTAAGTAAACTAAACCATTAAAAATTTTGTGAATTCTTAGAAAAATAGACATGCAAATCTCTTCCTGATTCTTCCACATTAAGAAAGAACTTTGTCAGCCAAAGCTACAAAAAAACAATACAACAAATCAGAAAACAGCTTGTAAATAAACAAATTTGGGTATCAATTGATGAAACCACAGGCTCTATGGAAATATATATTGCAAATGAGTATCCTTAGCTTCCGGTGAAGGCCGTGTCATTTTAGTCATACTTGCCGACATTTCGCTTTACTTGAGCTTCTTCTGGGCTCTTGTCCCAGGGCTTTTGTACTTAGATCTCACACACAAATTGACATTCATACCTCCAGGCTCTGAGAAATAATCGTGGCTGGAGAAAAAGTTTCCACTCTCCAGCTGGAAATTGAACCCAGGGCTCTTGCACAACAGACTGGTGCTCCACAGAACAAGCTATTGTTCTGGTATTGTATTGCTAGGTTCATATTTCTCTCTACCAATAATGGCATGAGCATTGGATTCAAAGATCAAGACTTGTTTCCCTATAATGCGGACAAGTTTAAAGAGGACCCTCATGATGCAACCTTGTGAATTCTGCAAATAGTCACTAAAGAGTAACTACAAGTGAAAAATACTCTAACTCACCTTATACCAGCCGCTGATTCAGCTGTTGATAGAAATACCACAACCATACATCTCAATATGGTACCACATGGAATATTATTATTTATAAACATCTAAATGCCATTTTGGCTAAAGCATGTATTCCACTCACTGAAGTGTGTCTCTAAAATGTGAAAGCATGTATTCCATTGTGTCAGTTTAACATTTTATAGAATCTGACATTTTGTATATATTCTCATTATCCCATTCTGAAATGTGTCACCTGGTGGATCATTTTGAAAATAATTTTTTTCTTTTTCTTTGCATAAACACTTAATTAACCAAAAGGGATTGAACATTATTTCTCCATGTTATAAATAATTAAAACCAAACTGCTTAATTTGAAATAATGTCTACAAAATTATTTATGAGGAAGATTTACTTTATTTATAATCGACAGAGAAAGTTATGTGTGGCCCACATGGGTTTCTCCAATGCTGTAAATACAATTTTCTGTTTAGAATCGCTTTTACCCATCAATTACTGGAGCAATTACTCTGTATGTTGCTGTAAGCAGCTGTTGTAATTTTGCTTTTATGTGGCAACAAATTGAAAACAAGAATTAATGTACCACATAGCCACTAACATATTGCAACTATATCATAGACATTCATAACTGAGAAAAGTGTAGGAGGTTATGCTAGCATTTATGAAGGTTTAAAAAAAAAGTAGACTCTTGAAGCATACAACGAAATCCAAGTTGTTTCTTTGGCTAGTTCACAATGTTGTCTTGGAGATCATGCCCTTAGCTTTGTTCTATAGTCACTTTTCATAATAAGTGCTACTTAATATATGCTGACAATTGAGTGGTTATAAAATATATGCTGACAATTGAGTGGTTATAAACAGGCATGTGGCAATGTCCCACATTGGTTCACAGCCCAAGCATAATTTCTTTATCTTCTTTTTTTCTTCCCCTTTTCGTTCTTCAGAATAAAGCAATGTTTATTATACTTATTGTAACAATTTCCAGTTGCTAATTCTTGTTTAATTTCAAGGCTATTCTCACACATAAAGACTGAAACACTCCTTTTCTTTTCATACTTAATGTGAAATAAATAAATAGTATACTCCTAAATGGAAAACCAAACAAAAATAGAAATCAACTTAATATTGGGTGTGTAAACAGTGTACTTCTATTATTGACCTCATTTTACATGGCATGGGTGTTATCAAATACATAGTTCAAATTTTCACAAGAAACTTTCTCCCAAGCATCTTACATTTGATTCCATAAAACTTCTTTTGGCTTGCATTACCTTGCAGTCCAGTTTAATGACAAACTTTTCTTTACCTTTGCTCACATATTCAGCAAAATTCAAATCTGGTAAGCGAGGAAGGCTAATCAATCACTGTGAGAACTATTTTTAAATCTTCTGACTTGTGTGGAAAGCATAGTTATTCTGCTGGAATTTTATTGTACTGTTTAATACTTTATTGGAAAAGGAAACATGGGATAATGTCTTTGATGAAATTGATGTTAACTTAAGATGTGGGAACTTCCTAAACACATTTCTGTATTAGTTTGATATAGCTTCTCCTTTGGAAAAGAAATGCTTTAAATCACAAAAAAAGAAAGGGTGGATAACAAAGGGAATAATTACATCCAGCAATAGGCTACGGTTTTTGTCCAGGCTAGAAAAACACGGACAAGTAAATAATGAGACCAAAGAGTATATCAATAGGTACCGAAAGATCTATAAAACCATTATAACTGAAGCCAAAAGAAGGGAAAATGAAAGAATTATACTAAACTCTAACAATAAAAAAAGGCCCTTTGGACATTAGTTAACCAAGAAACTGGAAAATCTGCCCCAAAAATCAATATTAATGATTTAAATATCAATAATAATAATAATAATAATAATAATAATAATAATAATAATAATAATAATAATAATAATAATAATAATAATAATAATGATAATGATGATAATAATGATAATAATGATAATAATAATGATGATAATAATAATAATAATAATAATAATAATAATAATAATAATAATAATAATAATAATAATAATTAATAATAATAATAATAATAATATCACAAATCCAGAGGATATTGCAGTCTTTTAATGCTTATTTCACAGACATTGCAGAAAACTTAGTAGCTCAAAATATTAACCATATAGAGTGTCAGGAGAATAGTGACAACATAAAGCAATGCAGTCAATCAAATTTTATATTGCCTGTTACGGAATTGGAATTAGAAGGTGTAGTCCAGGGTATGAAGGCCAAATATTAATTTGGAGTTGATGAAGTACCAGATGTTATCATTAAAAAAGTTATACATCCAATAGCTAAGCCACTAGTCAGTCTCTATAATGCATCATTGCAATTGGGTGTATTTCCAGATAAGTTAAAAGTATCAAAAATTAAGCCACTTTATAAAAAAAGGGGAGAAGAATAAAAGAGAAAATTACAGACCAATATCAATCGTATCATTTTCTAAAATATTTGAAAAACTGGTTCATAATAGAATGTTATCATTCATCTCAAAATACAATGTTCTTTCAGAGGCCCAAAACGGATTTAGAAAAACTGGATCTACAATAACAGCCATGGACAGTTTAATAAATAAAATTCAAGAAGCTATTGATGAAAAATTAGCAGTTGTGGGTTTATTTTTATACTTAACAAAAGCATACGATGTTTTAGATTATAAAATATTACTCGGGAAATTAAATATGGTTTTAGGGGTATTATGAATAATTGGGTTAAATCCTATTTAAGCTATAGAAAACAGTTTGTAGAACTTCAGTTTGAAAATAAAGGAAAATTAAATACAGTTCAGTCCAAAGAGAGAGAAGTTAGGCGAGGAGTTCCACAAGGATCAGTCCTGGGCCCCTTGTTATTTTTGTTGTACATAAATGATTTGCCAATTGCCATTAATTCCACAGATGTTATTTTATTTGCAGATGACACTAACATCCTAATTAAAGGAAACAATCAAGAAAGAGTACAGACCAAACTCAATGATACTCTATGTAAACTGCATACATGGTTTCAGATGAATGAACTAATTATAAATAAGGATAAGACTATTGCCATTTCATTCCATACTTGCCAAAATAGAAATGTGGTCAAACCTCCAATAGTATTTGATAAAACAGCCATTAGCTACAATAATGAAACAAAATTTTTGGGATTACATATGAATGAGAACATGAAATGGACCACACATATTCAACATTTAATAAATAAACTGAGTTCCATTTATCGAGATTCATTTGTTATTTGCTTAAACATTTGAAAAGCTTAATAAATTTAGCAGCATTGAGGAATATATATTATGGTTACTTTCACAGTCAGTTACAATATGGGATAGTGTTCTGGGGGGAAAAGGCAGATAGTCTTTAAACTTCAAAAAAGAGCGATAAGGATACTAAGTGGGGTGGATAACAGAACATCTTGCAGGCCATTATTCAAAAAAACATCAAATATTACCTCTAGCATGTATGTATATTTTGGAATTAGTGATCCATGTAAAACAAAATAAGCTACAAATACAAAATTTAAAAAATGCTGATATTCACAAATACAATACACGTCAGAAAGATGACTTTCACATTCAAAGTTGTAGAATGGAAATCTTCAGGTGTAGTGCTATCAATATAAGATTATACAACAGACTACCAGAAAATATTAAACAAATGAAGAGTCTTATACATTTTAAAAAGGGAGTAAAACTCTTTTTACTGCAACATTAATTTTATTCTGTAAATGAATTTTTAAATGTTAATTAGTTTTAAGTGATTGTAAATAATTACAATGGCCATTAATGTAATTTTTATACTATGACGTGTCTGATATCAATCGAAAGGACAAAATGAATTGAATTGAATTAAATCATGAAGTAGAGTAAACTCCACATTTGTGTAAAATTACTTTTATATAGCATTTCTCTATGGTCTTTATATAGTTTATATTTATTTGCTTTTTCTACTTTAGACTTTTGTTGGATCCTGTATCTGTTACAGTTTTTAGTCTTATGTAACTTTTTATATTTATCTTTGTATCTTGAACTGACGTGTCCTATAACATATGTATTATGTTCCAAAGGATGAAATAAATACAATACATTTCATTGGAAAATCTAGCCCTTATAGAGAGGACCATGATGTTTTTAATGTGCTATCAAGCTGCTCAATACGCCTAAAACATCTCATGACATCTAATCCCAACATGACAAAGATATAGAACCTTAATGATAATTAGTACCACTTTTTTCAATGTAACATTATGCTCTATATTCCTGCCATCCTAAGAAGCACACTTTCCTGTGAAGGAATTCTGCGAACAAAACCTATTGGTAAGCTACTCTTGTGCATACAGTTTGTTTGAATGTAATATGGCATAACACATGTGCGAAAGTGTCACTATCAGGTTTGTGCATGTGGTCACAGATTAATATAAAAAGTGTGTTTCTTAAGATGGATGTAGTATAGGGAGGTTTACTTTCCCCCATTTGTAGATGAAAATGTCATCTTGACTGTAAATATAACCCTATTCTTGTTATGGGTGAAATTTTGCTCTGCAAATGCATGGTAACATAATCTAATTATCTATAAGACTGTGCTTCTTAGCTGGAAACGTAACGAAACATACCCCATGGCATAACAGCTCAAAGTGGGCCTGTGCCTGCCAACCCAAGTTCCAGCCTCATGCCCACATACTCAAGAGAGAGGTGGGTGATCATCCAATTGATATGGGGAGGAGATGTGGTCAGTCTTGTCACCCTCATCTGGAAAGTTGGCTTTCTAGACCAGGGTCCGCTACCTAGTGTAGTTCCTCAATTTTCTCCCGATGCCGAGTGGGCACCAGTCCTATACCCAGGACTTAAAATTCGCGCACCCCCCCCCCCCCCCCCTCTCTGTCAAGGATGCTTAGCTGGTGATCAGATGGTGGGAACGAGTGGTAGGATCGGTGAAATGCTGTCTACGAAAAACTCTGGGAAAGCTGAAGACAGACAAAGAGCAGACGAACACCCTTCTTGTGAGCATCGTAGCCGCCCTCAACTCTAGGCTGCTAATCATGGGGGACAGAGATGAAGTTCTAACTCCAGCTCATTTCCTCACTGATGGGAAATTGACAATCCCCAGTGAGACACCACCAGCTACTAGTCTCACTAAGCTGTACTGCCAGAAGCAGAAAATTGCAGACGCCTTCTGGAGGAGATGGACTAAGGACTACCTCCTGGAGCTAAGAGCATTCCACATGGTACGGTGCCCATGCACCGGAAGAGCAGAAATCCAAATTGGTGATGTAGTGCTGTTGCAGGAAGATCATGTTCCACGTCAAATGTGGAAATTAGCACAGGTGATGAACCATCGCCTGGGCCGAGACGGCATAGCGAGAACAGCTATTCTAAGGATAACAAACGGCTCTGAGTTCGCCCGACCCATTCAGCTGGTCATTCCTTTGGATATCGAGGCTGACCAGGGTGGGAAGGATGTGGGGAAACCGACATCTAGTTAGAACTTGGGAAACTGACTGCACGGTAATGCCATCTGATTTATATTATTGTAACCAGGGAGAGAGATTAAAGTGAGTTAAGATTCATTGTGTGTGTGTTATTTACGCTCCTGATATAACTACCACTTTCCACGTCTTCTCCAACAGTAGTCAAAGATGCAAGGTCAGGCAGTCCAACCCAGGGAACTTTGAGTTGATACTAACTGTAGAAACATGTTGGAAGGGATTGCTGTCGATCACTTCTAGTTCTGCAGTGTCTTGCTGAAGTATGGATAAATTTTTTCAATGTGAACCAGGTGAACAATGAACAACCCTTTCCTGGATAACCACACCCACTTTGGAGCCATGATACAGACTGTGTAGCAACATTCACTAACGTAAGAAGAGATCTATAGTAGCTTTGACTTTGTGTGTCCTAAGCCATAGCAAATGTCAGAATGACTATCACATTGTGAAGAACTCTTAAGGTTATGAGCAGTACACATGTGATCACACCAATGTCGAGTTTGCACATTCATTATTAAGTCAATTAAATACTTGGTTTATGGTAGTCGCAAAATTTAATGGTGGCTGAACAATGACTATCAGCAATCTTGAAAAATATGAAATATTCTCCCCATCTTAGTTTGGTTTCCGAAAGGTTAAGTCCACTAGGAATGCATGACACTCATTTGTAAATGATGTCCTTGAAGCAACCGATTACAATCAGCGAGCTATTGGTATCTTTCTAGACCTGTCAAAGATGTTTTATACAGTTAACCATAAGATATTACTGAACAAATTAGATAAAGTCGGCATTAGAGGTATAACCAATGCTTGGTTTGAGTCGTATCTCAGTCAAAGGAAGCAGTATGTCGAAGTAAATGATAATCATTCTACTTCAGCACCTCTAAAAGTTAGAGTTCCACAACAATTCTGGGGCCCATTCTGTTCCTAATATATGTAAATGACCTGCCATCAAATCTCAAAGAAACACAAGTAACTCTGTTTGCAGATGATACTAAAATAATACATAGGAATCATAATCTCTGTACCCTAGAAAATGATATAAATAAAAAAAAAAAAAAAATCTATATGAATGGCTGGTACGAAATAAGCTCCATTTAAATATAGATAAGATAACTTTTATTAACTTAGTCCTGGTAAAGTATCTAATGAACTGCAGATTTGCATTAATACTCACTCCATAAAGGAAGCTATAGAAACTAAATTCTTAGGAGTGTGGATTGATTCGGAACTAAAATGGAATGCACATATTGATTATCAAGCAAACAAACTGTCCAAAATCTGTTATGCATTCAGAGTAGCAAGTAAAGTTTGTACCACAAGCGTGCTAAAAGCTATGTACTTTGGATATGTTCACTCAATTCTAACCTATGACATTCCAGTATGGGGCATGTCCACAAATCTTTGTCATCTTTAAATTACAAAAGAAAATACTAAAAATAATTAAGCAAGTACCTATAAGAACGCCTAGTAGGATAGTATTTAAGGAATTAAACATTTTACCTCTCCCTTCCATATATATTCTGGAAACATTATGCTTCATCCATAAAAATAGAAATCTCTTCAAAACAAATGACATGTATCACACACACAACACCAGATCATTAAATCACATGCATACCACATTCTGTCGCACCAATTAGAGTTGCAGTAGCATTACTCACCATGAGACTAGCCTATACAATACATTACCTGGACATTTCAAAGATCAGGTCTATAGCAAATTTAAATGTTCATTAACAAAAGCACTCTTAAAACATGTACCTTTTAGCATCCAGGAATTTAAAGACATAAATTTGTAATAACTTTGTAAATATTACTTCTTGTATAAGCTACTTCATATTGTACATACGGTTATATATAGTAATATGTTATATAATTATGTAGTATTACTGACGAAGCCATGATTTATATATAAATTAAAAGATGAATAAAGTATCTAATCTAATTTATGAATGAAAATGTGCAATTTTGTTATATTTAAAGGCAAAGAATATTCTTAAACACACCGGGGCGGCAGTGACCATCATCAGACCTGTCGTGGCGAAGGGTTTGCCGACAAGGAAGCCGAGCCGACCATACCAGCTCGTCACGGCATCGGGCGACACCTTGCCTGTGGAAAAGGAGGCCCTGCTGAAGCTGACCTTGGGAAGGAGCACCGTACGTCTGTGGGTGTTCGTCGCGGAAGTGGCTGAGGTGATACTGGGACTGGATGCCCTCAGGAGCCATGAGGCGACGGTCGACGTCGGGAAGAAGGTCCTGCGGCTCAACGGAGAAGAGGTTATACTCCGTCAACCAGAAGAGCGCCTTGGAATTTGCAGGGTCGTCTTGAGCGAAGACGTGGTTGTCCCCGCGAGGAGCGAGATGGCGGTGACGGCGCGACTGGAAGGCCAGAGAACCAGGACCATGATGCTGGACCAGAAGACGCCTGTGCACGGACTATGTGTAGCCAGGGCACTGCTGCCGTGCCGAGAGGAGGTGCCAGTGAGACTGCTAAATCCAATTGACACCGATCACGACGTCCAGGCCGGGACGGAGTTGGGAACGTGCGAGCCCGTGGTGAGCGTAACGGCTATCGACGAGACACAGGAGCCGGCGCCGAAGAAACACCTGGGGCCCCGGCTAGAAGGCGTAGTGGAGAGGGCGGCCGACCACCTGACCGCAGAACAGCTGGAGAAGGTTCGACAACTGCTAAGACGGTATCAGCGCGTCTTCAGCCAAGGTGATAGTGACTACGGCCGCACGGACAAACTGCTTCACCGCATCGACACTGGGGACGCCCGGCCTATTCGGCAACCACATAGACGCGTTCCGCTGGCGAAGCAAGGGGCGGTACGAGACATGCTGGAGGACATGATATCCAGGGGAGTGATTGAAGAGTCTGACAGCCCTTGGTGTTCCCCTGTAGTCTTGGTGACAAAGAAGAACGGAGAGCTGTGCTTCTGCGTAGACTACAGAAAGTTGAACACTGTCACCCGGAAGGACTGTTTCGCCTTACCCCGGATTGACGACACCCTGGACACGCTAGCTGGTGCACAGTGGTTCTCGACCCTGGACCAGAAGTCGGGCTACTGGCAGGTAGCTCTAGACCCAAGAGACAAGGAGAAGACCGCATTCTCGACAGGCCAAGGGCTCTGGCAGTTCATGGTTATGCCCTTTGGCCTCTGCAACGCACCAGCTACCTTCCAACACCTCATGGAGTCAGTGATGAGATGGCTGACTTACGATGCCTGCCTGCTATACCTGGACGACATCATCATCGTCGGGAAGACTTTTGAAGATCACGTCGAGAATCTGTGTAAGGTGCTACAGAGACTGCAGGCGACCAACTTGAAGCTGAACGCGAAGAAGTGCCAGCTCTTCCGCAAGGAAGTGAACTACTTAGGCAACATAATCTCAGCAACCGGAGTGGCCACAGACCCGGAGAAGACACAGGCTGTGAGAGATTGGCCTCGGCCAAAGGACAAGAAATAGTTGCGCAGTTTCCTGGGGCTGTGCAGTTATTACCGTCGCTTCATAAAGGGTTCTCCAACATCGCAAAACCCCTCACCCACCTGACAGAGGAACACCAGCCTTATGTGTGGACGGAGGACGCGGAAAACGCTTTCCAGCACCTAAAGGAGACCCTGTGCAGTGCTCCAATTTTGGGATTTCCACACCCGGATGGCGCCTTCATTATGGACACCGACGCCAGCGACCATTGCATTGGAGGTGTCCTATCGCAGATTCAGGACGGCCATGAGCGGGTGATAGCCTACTACAGCAAGACGCTATCCAAGGCAGAGAAAAACTACTGCGTCACCCGACGGGAGTTACTGGCGGTAGTAAAGACATTGGAGCACTTCCACAAGTACCTGTACGGTCAGCCATTCCACCTGAGGACTGGCCATTCCGCTCTAACCTGGCTATTGAGCTTTAAGAACCTGGAAGGCCAGACAGCACGTTGGGTCCAGAGGTTGCAGGAGTACGACTTCACCTCGGAACATCGTAGAGGGAAGAGGCACGGTAACGCTGATGCCATGTCCCGAAGACCCTGTCCAAAGCGTGCGGCCAGTGTACAAGAGTGGAGGAGAAGGAGCGTGCTGCAGCAGTCCGAGTAGTCACGGCAGTGCCTGCGGATGGCTGGGATAGCGCAGGCCTGAGGAGGGAGCAGCTGGCGGACGCGGACTTGGGGCCACTCTTAAGGGAAATGGAGGCAGGGACGAGACCAACCTGGGAGGACATCGCACCGAGGAGCGCCACCTACAAATCGTACTGGGCCCAATGGGACTCGTTGAAGACCAGGGAGGGCGTGCTGTTCCGGGTATGGGCATCACCCGATGGGAAGGCGCAGAGAGAACAGTTGGTACTTCCCCGGAGTAAGGTACCGGAAGTCTTGGAAGAAGTGCACGCTGGTACTTCAGTAGGACACCTGGGAGCGAACCGAACGATTGACAAACTACGGCAGCGTTACTACTGGCTGAGGCTCCGAGCAGATACTGAGAGATGGTGCCGTCAGTGTCACGTGTGCGCGGCGAGTCGCGGCCCCCAGACTAGGAGCCGGGGTCGCATGCAGCAGTACAACGTCGGAGCGCCATTCGAACGGCTCGCTGTTGACATTGCTGGACCGTTCCCAGTTTCCGACCGAGGCAACAAGTACCTAATGGTGGTCGTGGACTACTTCACCAAGTGGCCGGAGGTGTATGCCATCCCAAACCAAGAGGCAAAGACAATCACAGACCTCCTCTTGGAGCAAGTGTTCTGTCGATTTGGGGTGCCGTATGAGCTACACAGTGACCAGGGTACCAACTTTTGAGTCCAACCTAATGAAGGAGGCACTACAAAGGCTTGGGGTGAACAAGACTCGCACTACGCTTCTACATCCCCATTCGGATGGCATGGTCGAAAGGTACATCAAGACCTTAGAGGAACACCTGAGGAAGGTCGTGGCCAGCCATCAGCGAGAGTGGGACGTCAAGGTGCCACTGTTCTTACTGGCCTACCGCTCGTCTACACACGACACAACTGGGATGATGCCAGCCAGCTTAATGTTTGGTCGAGAGTTACGCCTCCCTTGTGACCTTGCTTTTGGAAGCCCTCCGGAAGCGAAACAGCCAGCGACCGAGTATGTGGAGAACTTGGTGGACCATCTCCACGACATGCATGAGATGGCTTGCCAGAACATCCAGAAGGCGAGCGACCGCATGAAGACCGGGTATGACAGGCAAGCCAACAGCCAAGGGTTCCAGCAAGGTGACCTGGTCTGGTTGTACCGTCCTACCCGGACCAAGGGAGCTGCCCGAAGCTCCAGCAGCCATGGCAAGGACCGTACCGGGTGGTGAAGAGGATTAGCGACGTGGTCTACTGCATCCAGAAGGTTCCCCAAGGGAAGATGTTGGTGGTACACCTGGATCGCCTGGCACGTTACGATGGTGCTGTTCGGGACGATCAGCTTTGAGGAGGGAGCAGTGTCACCCGAACGTTGGAACACCCTATAGAACCAGCTGATGGCAGCAGCAAGAGACGGAGGTGCTCGGACCCGCCCCCTCGTTTGTCTTGTAGCAGTAAGGTGGGGTGGCTGGGGGAAAAAAACATTACCGTGCCGTCTCTTTCTGCTGCCCTTGATTTCTCGAACTTACGGGATATTTCATCTAATCCAGAACAATCTCGATCGCACTGCTGACTCTATATAAGCAACACACCGGGCTGGAGTGGGTGAGTCAGAGTTCGTGGCAATCAGCGTAAGAGTGCAGTGCTAGTGTAAGGACGAGAAGACTGTGTACGTGCAACGGAAGAATTTACGTAATTGTGACCGTACAGTGGAATTGTAACGGATGAACTGGTGAATCGTAATTGTGTGCATTACGTAATTCTGTGTAATTGGCAAGTGTTTAAATGTAAGTCGGTGGAAATAAAGAACATTTTTGAGTGGAGTAATTGGACTTTTCATTTCACGAACCCACAAAGTCACAATATATATGCACTAGAAAATGTAGGCAGCGAGAAAATTTTTGGCTATTGGGTTTAGATCAGGATACAAAGTGAGAGAAATGTAAGGAATGGTTTAAGGCAATTTTTAAAAGAAACCGCAATCTAATTTCTTGCATTTGTCATATGTGTCAAACAAAAGGCATTCATCTATTCAAAGAAATGACGACATGCAAGGCAGGCACCATACTGGCATTGAGCATGCAATGTGATGCAGTAAAAGTAAACACGTTTGCAAGAAGAGCTCCTATGACTATGTTTATAGCATGTGAAAGATTGTGAAGAGTTACGTGAATCTATTTAATAGTTTTGTAAATACTTACGTATAGTTATGGAAGGGGAAGCTAAGAAGATATAAAATATTGGTAAGCTAAGAAGTAAGGACTGCACATTAGTATTGAATGTCTTATGTTATTTAAGTAAAATTAGTATCAGTAAGGCAATGAAAGAAACAGCTTAGGCTACTGGTTGTTCAGAAACATTAGTATATAGAATAAGAAAGGAACGAATGAAAGGTCCCCTATGAACTCATAAAAAAGGGTGGGGAAACAAAAGAATGCAAGGTTAATAAAATATGATGGAATAGTGCAAAGTAGAGGGCAGCGTATTCATCCTTTGCTGCTTGAAAACATTCCACCCATGCTGAAACTAGTTTTGGCAAGGGTAAACAGTGATGATAGCACCCTACCTAATTTCTCAAGGGCCACTGTGAATCGGTTCCTACACGATTTGGGGTTTGAATGTGAGTGAGTGAGTGTGTGGGGTTTTAGGGCCCGTCGACAGCAAGGTCATTTGGGCCGGGTTTGAATGTGAAAGAAGGGGTAACAAGTGTATGTTAATAGAAAGAGAAGATATCAGATTTGTTATCGAGG
The DNA here is from genome assembly GCA_030765055.1 of Mantis religiosa. Taxonomy (NCBI): domain Eukaryota; kingdom Metazoa; phylum Arthropoda; class Insecta; order Mantodea; family Mantidae; genus Mantis; species Mantis religiosa. The sequence continues at coordinate 89,409,957 of CM060953.1, forward strand.
CTAATGGATGATGAAATGGAATTGCACCCTTATCAGATAACAGTGAAGAAGCATAAAAGTAACCAAACATATTTTAAGCTTTTATCATTACATGTCTCTATTTGGTTTGTTGCAATATATATTTTTGTCTGCAAAATCTTGAACTACTAAAGTAACAAAAGGAGTAAACATTAGAATACATACACTCAGAAATTGAATCTCTTAAAATAGAATTTAATAGCAGTGTAGATAGTTCCGTATTAATGATGTATCATTTACAATAAAATATCAATCCGGCAGACCGGTCGCTGCCATGGCCGAAGTTGTAATTGTACATAGAGTACATGTGGCAACATGGCACCCCGTAAGACCTGTACTGTCTTCCAAGCATGAGACATACTATAATTTCAGTGCTGCTGGCCCAAAGTATTTTATCATTTCTCCTGATATACAAGGTATTAATGAACTACACCACAATATTTTCAGATCAAGTGGAGATATCTTAAACAAGTAATTTGAGGTAGAAGACGTATGGCCAGTTGGTTCAAATGTGGACGTTACAGTTATAAGTTTCTAAAGTGCCAGTACACCACTGCTAATGATAACACCACTTGAGTGCATAACACTCGAAAATAGAGACATGTCAGAAAACTACATATTGTGGCTTTGTGGGTTCGTGAAATTAAAAGTCCAATTGCACAAACTTAAAATGTTCTTTATTTCCACCGAATTACAGTTGGAACACTTGCCGATTACATAGAATTACGTAGCGCAGACAATTACAATTCACCAGTTCATCTGTCACAGGTCCACTCTAACTCACAATTACGTACAACTCCTCCGATGCACGTACACAGCCTTCCAGTCCGTTTGCTCACTCGGCGCTCCTCACGTCTGCTAGCCAAGAACTGAACTCTTCTCCAGCCCAATGCATCGCTTATATAGGGCCAGCTGGCCAATCTAGAAGGTTCCGGGTTAGATGAAATATCCTGGATGTTCCAGAACTCAGGGGGAGGGGAAAGAGACGAGATAGTGGCCTGCAATCCCTTCAGATAGCGACACGAAACAAATGAGTAGGCGTGGCCTAAATGCTTCCCGTCTGGCCCTACCCTGCTGTTAGCTGGCCGTGCCTTCCGATAATTAGGTGACACTGCTCCCTCCTCAAAACTGGTCGTCCCGAACAGCACCATCGTAGCGGGACAAGCGATCCAGGTGTACCACTAACATCTTTCCTCAAGGCACCTTCTGGATGCGGTAGACCACGTCGTTAATCCTCTTCACCACCTGGTACGGTCCTTGCCATGGCTACTGAAGCTTTTTGGCATTGCCCCTTGGTCCGGGTAGGACGGTACAACCAGACCAGATCTTGCTAGAACCCTTGGCTGTTGGCTTGCCTGTCATATCATGTCTTCATGCGGTCGCTCGCCTTCTGGATGTTCTGGCGAGTCATCTCGTGCATGTCGTGGAGGTGGTCCACCAGGTTCTCCACATACTCGGTCACTGGCTGCTTCGCCTCCGGAGGGCTTCCAAAAGCCAGGTCACAAGGGAGGCGTAACTCTCGGCCGAACATTAAGCTTGCTGGCATCATTCCAGTTGTGTCGTGTGTAGACGAGTGGTAGGCCAGAAAGAACAGTGGCACCTTGACGTCTCAGTATCGCTTATGGCTGGCCATGACCTTCCTCAGGTGTTCCTCTAAGGTCTTAATGTATCTTTCGACCATGCCATCCGACTGGGGATGTAGAGGCTTTGTGCGGGTCTTGTTCACCCCAAGCCTTTGTAGTGCCTCCTTCATTAGGTTGGACTCAAAATTGGTACGCTGGTCACTGTGTAGCTCTAAAGTCTGTGATTGTCTTTGCCTCTTGGTTTGGGATGGCATACACCTCCGGCCACTTGGTGAAGTAGTCCACGACCACCATTAGGTACTTGTTGCTTCAGTCGGAAACTGGGAACGGTCCAGCAATGTCAACGGCGATCCGTTCGAATGGCGCTCCGACGTTGTACTGCTGCATGCGAACCCGGCTCCCAGTCTGGGGGCCACGACTCGCCACGCACACGTGACACTGACGGCACCATCTCTCAGCATCTGCTCGGAGTCTCAGCCAGTAGTAGCGCTGCCGTAGTTTGTCAATCGTTCGGTTCGTTCCCAGGTGTCCTACTGAAGTACCAGCGTGCACTTCTTCCAAGACTTCCGGTACCTTACTCCGGGGAAGTACCAACTGTTCTCTCTGCGCCTTCCCATCGGGTGATGCCCATACCTGGAACATGACGCCCTCCCTGGTCTTCAACGAGTCCCATTGGGCCCAGTACGATTTGTAGGTGGCGCTCCTCGGTGCGATGTTCTCCCAGGTTGGTCTCGTCCCTGCCTCCACTTCCCTTAAGAGTGGCCCCAAGTCCGCGTCCGCCAGCTGCTCCCTCCTCAGGCCTGCGCTATCCCAGCCATCCGCAGGCACTGCCGTGACTACTCGGATGCTGCGGCATGCTCCTTCTCTTCCACTCTTGTGCACTGGCCGCACTCTTCTGGACAGGATCTTCGGGAAATGGCGTCAGCGTTACCGTGGCTCTTCCCTCTACGATGTTCCGAGGTGAAGTCGTACTCCTGCAGCCTCTGGACCCAACGTGCTGTCTGGCCTTCCAGGTTCTTAAAGCTCAATAGCCAGGTCAGGGCAGAATGGTCAGTCCTCAGGTGGAATGGCTGACCGTACAGGTACTTGTGGAAGTGCTCCAAGGTCTTTACTACCGCCAGTAACTCTCATCAGGTGACACAGTAGTTCTCTGCCTTGGATAGCATCTTGCTGTAGTAGGCTATCACCCGCTCATGGCTGTCCTGGATCTGCGATAGGACACCTCCAATGCAATGGTCGCTGGCGTCGGTGTCCACAATGAAGGCGCCACCTGGTTAACTCCTTTTAATAATTTTGGATTTGGATCAATATCATGGTTTTCATTCATAAAGTGAAATGCTACTGCTGACTTATCTTCTTGTTTCAATCTGATGTTTCTAAAGTGCTCTTTGACTCTGGATTTTAGATTTCTTTTAGTTTGACCTATGTAGCATTTTTCACAATTCTTACAATTTATCTGGTATATTCCAGATCTGTTAACTGATGGGATTTCATCTTTTGTTTTTTAATTTAGCAATTTTAAAATTGAGTGTCTATTAGTAGGTGTCAAGATGATATTTTGTTCCTTGAAGATGTTTTTAAATTTATTAAATGTTTTTGGGTGATATGTGAGTGAACTGAATATGCTGTTGCTTTTTTTTTTTCTTTTTCTTTTTCGAAAGTGCAAATTTAAAAAACTCTTTAGATTTAGTAGAAAAAATCAAAGATATAAATTTGGGCAAAAATGACAGACTGGTTTCATTTGATGTCACATCTTTATTTCCAAGCATTCCAACAGAAAAATTACAGACTGTATAAAAAAAAAGTGGCTAACTACAATAGAAATGGAAGCAATAGAAGCAGAAGAATACATTTCTCTAACAAAAATATGCATTGAACAAAACTTCTTCAGCTTTAATGGAAAACACTACAACCATAAATCAGGGTTATCAATGGGCAATCCACTTTCACCTTTTTTCGGCTAACTTATTTATGAGTGCATTTGAAACACAAATCAAAAAGTCCTTCCCATTGATCTTCAAAGTTTGGTATAGATATGTTGACGACATCTTTGCAATTGTACCGAATAATCATTTAGAAGATACATTAAAATTACTCAATCTGCAATTAAGGACTATAAAATTCACTATAGAAAAGGAAACTAATGTACAACTCTCTTTCTTGGATCTAAATATCATCAGGAATCACACAAAAATAAAATGTGGAATATACAGGAGACCTACACATTCAGAAAATTGCATAAAAAATAATAGCCACAACCCAATTACACATAAACATGCAATAATAAACAGCCTTACACACGGACTAGTCAACATATCCATGGAAAAAGAAGAATATTTCAAAGAACAAAAAACAATACTACACATAGCAGAGGAAAATGGACACAACAAAAGTTTGGTGTTGAAGAAAATTAGAAAAGCTAAACTAAAGAAAACCATTAAGGAAGCAACCACATTTACAAAAGAAACAAAGCAACAGCATATTCAGTTCATTCACATATCACCCAAAAACATTTAATAAATTTAAAAAGATCTTCAAGGAACAAAATATCACCTTGGCACCTACTAATAGACACTCAATTTTAAAATTGCTAAATTAAAAAACAAAAGATGAAATCCCATCAGTTAACAGATCCGGAATATACCAGATAAATTGTAAGAATTGTGAAAAATGCTACATAAGTCAAACTAAAAGAAATCTAAAAGCCAGAGTCAAAGAGCACTTTAGAAACATCAGATTGAAACAAGAAGATAAGTCAGCAGTAGCATTTCACTTTTGGAATGAAAACCATGACATTGATCCAAATGCAAAATTATTAAAAGGGGTGATAAACCAAAATAAATTGGCAACATGGGAGAACATATTCATATGGAAAAATAAGGATCGCGTAATGAACTTTGAAATCCCACCAGTAGATAATTTGACAAAGAAGTTCATAGTTCCACCACCAGAGAGAGCAGACAACAGATGCCAGTTGGAAAGAGATTGAAAATGGAGGCAAATGTCTTTGAAACTAGTCTCTTATAAATATAAATAAATCTCTCATAAATATAAACAAGTAAGTGACGAGTATTAATAAACCAACTACAAATAGTTTCTGAGAACAATTTACTGTGTTATGTTTAGCCACAGATCATGTATTGCCTATCTCAACTTGCTTATATTAGGTGGCTCTACAACCGCTGAAATTATTTTGGTGTAGTTCATTAACATCCTGTACAATCTATTCCTGGGCGCTTTTTCTTTTTTCAGTATGTGATATTACTTATTTGAGCTCTGTAGGGTAAATTGATTTTTGATAGAATCTTCTTAGTTCGTTTCATTCCATTTTTAATAAACTTATGTAATATTTTTCTTTTTACTGTTCCTTGTATAGAGTCCATGGTACTTAAAAGGATCTCATATATTTGTTTCTTTGATTAATTTCTTTCCTCATTTTTGTTCCCAATTTCTGCCATACTTGCACATCTGCTTGTTTCTTGCCTTTTTTTCTTTCTTACTTTAGCTGAGACAAGCTTTTGTTTCAAAAGTGTTTGCACTTGAATATTTTTCCTCTTGGAATACTTAATTATTAAATTTCAACATTTGTTTATAATGCTTTCTGTTGATTCACTCTCGTTTATTGCTAGGCTTGTGCACTGTAGGTCTAAATCTTCTGTAAAGTTTTTGCAATTTGCTTTTTTATAATTCCAAGAACATTTTGGTGTTTAATCCTGTTTGTTTTCTTAATGAAATTAATGCAAAATCTGGATTTGTTGTAATGGAGAAAAGTAGGTATTATTGTGCTGATATACGGAAAAAGCTAAGCATAAAATTGTTCAAGGCAAGATTGAAAAAATCACACCACTTAATAATGCACCTACTAAACTTCCCACAAAGAGAGCTCATCTGGAACTGACTTAGCTTTTGACTGGTTATTACTACACATTTTACAAGATAAATGACATTGTTGTTGAACAAATGTGTAACAAAAGTTAAATGTTCAGAAAAAAAATGTGCAATTTCTGGTACATTACACATGGAAAATAATATTCTACCAGGTGAGTCACCTGCCCCTATTTATTTTTTAATTTATGCAACATGCTAAGCAACATGTGACTTATGCCTTTCTTGAATGCCTTCTAAATAGAAGATTTACAGAGCAGTTTATAGAGAAAGGATAGATAACAGTGTGTAAGTGCTGTATGAGACAGAAGGCAATCACTATGTATGTAGATTCCAAAAACATCAATCCCAGACACAGAGAGCTCCAGTAGCAATTCTAGACGAGTTTGCAAACTTTTATTTTTTAGAGTACATTCACACACACCTTTAAACATGCCCCTGAAGGAACAACCTATCACATGCATCAGTTGACTAACTTTGGAACACAAAATGGCAGATCTACACACATCTGCCATTGGATTTAAGTCTTCAGTCAACACGTGTTTTTGTTGTACAGCCATGTCAAAAAGTGTTTAGAATTAGATAGTTTTTTGCTTCTGTCACAAATTACAGCAGTTTTTAGCTTATTCAGTAATTGAAGTGGCCGATGCAGTTTTTTTATTTGTGTTGAAACTACCAAAAAGAGCTCAAAACACTGTATGAAGCTGTAAAAAGCTTAAAGATTTGAGGTGGGAGTCTGAGGTCTATGGTTACATATTTGTATAGCAGCCTCAGCTCACAATGTAGCGTTGGCTAAATGGTACGGTTCACCTTGCCACTCTGCCACTACAAGTTGGGTTCAAGTTCTTGGTGTTGGGCTCAGAAATTTTATTACCTTTTGTTTTACCTCTTGTGGCCTATAATTTGAAATTATGATACAAATAACATTTCTATAACATCATACGTGTTCATAAAATACAGTAATCACCCTGTTTTCCACTGGCATATAGATATAAATTTATAGTTTGTAGTAGATATTTTATTATAATCGATATTGTGCTTGACCCATTGAACCAAGTTTCAAACACTTCATAAATGCAAATTGGCTTTAGCTACTTGCACCTGCATCAATGTTTAGCGTAAATGAACGCTTCATTATCTATGTAGGTATTCAGTATTTGAAACCTGTCAAATACTGTCGGGGTCATCATTTTGAACATTTACTGTATTGATGAAATTCACACTTTGACGATTTATTTTTCTGTTTAATGTTCACAACTCCTTTGACAGTAGAAGTAATAAAACATAAGATTTAAGCATGAAACACTTAATGTTCCTAAAAATGAAAGCTAACTACATAATATGGTTTACAACACAAGATACAGTACAAATTATAAATGGTCACAAGGCTAAGCATGATCCCTAATTATCGGATTGTCATTCTTATGTCTTTGGCTCACAAGAGAACCAATAGCAACAATAAACAATGTTATTGTTTATTTTGTTTATTGTTTGTATTTTAGTCTCTAAAATGCAGACAATAAAGACTAAGAGAAAAGGGGGAGGGCAAACAATGTGACATCGTTTTGAACCTAGCTCTTGCAGCACCATACGCCCACAGCTAACCAGCTCGACCAGCGGCCTCATATTCTATGTCCTATGTATTATATAATAATTTAAACTTTTTGCAGCTTGGTCCTCATTCAGGGCTGTATTAATGTTGGGTCATATAGTACCGAATAGAAGGGCAGAGCTGCAATAACGGATTTTGGCTAAAAAGGTCAATGTTTTCACATTAGACTATAAACTGCGGGTTGCATAGATAATAATAAATAGAGGGAAATGTGTGTAGTGTTTAACGCCCACTTTTACAACATATGGCACCGCAGGCGATGACACTGATGATATATGAGATGAAGATGGAGCACCGGTGGAATGAGATGGCGGGGTAAACCGGAGATCCTGGAGAAAACCTGCCCCAGCGCCGTGTTGTCCACCACAAATCTCACTTTGCGGTCCCTGGGATCGAACCCGGGCCGTCTTGGTGACAGCCAAGTGGTCTAACCACTGAGCCACGGCGCAGCCTAAATAGAGGGAGCTGACTCACTTGGTATATTTTGGTGCACATTCTCAATTTACATTATTATTATAAATGTTCTGTAATAGTTGCTCTTTTATACTATGGAACATGCTGCAAACCAAGTGTTACAAGGGATGGCCAGGACAAGCATTATATACACACTCTTAACAACTGTATTTCACTCAACATAGACCAATTCTGTGAAGCCGTCTTGATGTGACCATTTTTATGTAGATTGGCATGTGATTGGACTATATCTTATATATATATTTATTTATTTATTTAAACGGTAAATGCTGCCTGAACATTAAAATAGTAATATTTATATAAGTATATATTTTTAGGCTTATAATATTTTAAATTTTAATAATAACAAAAATATCTTTAATTAAAATTATACTATGAGTTGACTGAGACACTCTGTACTTAATTCCAGTTTACCTTTTCAAATTAAGAATATCTCTATTTGCTTTTCTGTGGGCCCCTAAAGTCTTTGCCTCACCTGCATTGCAGGACTCTAACATAATGCTGCTTGTCATTGGACTAAATGTTTACTTACAAAGTGACTATGTGGTGCATTTTATTGGTCAGTCTGGGAATTTTTAGAATGTCACTGTTACATTAATTTTTGATAGGGAGAACCTAATGGCTATAAATATGTATTTGAAAAGAGTGCTTATTTTGTTCAAAACTGTAATTTCATTCATTTTGGCTGAAGTTAGTTGGTTGAGTGGAAGTTTTGCTTGGAAAATGAAATAGCTTTGATCTAAAGTGTACTACATTTTGAGTTGTTAGTCTTATATTTGGCGTGGAAGGAACTTTTCTTGAATAGGAAACCTGAAAGAATCATACAGATTAAAAGGCTGCACTCTGATGATAATTTATGGAGCACAGAAACAATCAATTAAAGTTTCAACTCTATAAAAGCTTTAAATAACACTTTCAGTTTCTGGTAAGTAGACTACCTTACCCTCACAGCCCAAATGGAATCCCAGTTTTGAATAAGTGGCATGCTCCTTGTAAGTTAAGATGGGCTAAAACACATGTTAAAATGTTCTGCAATCCTCATTGATTAAAATAAACTGGATAATTAATGCCAATGAAAGACATTTTCTCAGTTAGGCATTTTAAAAATCTATGTCAGATGAAATACATGATGGCATGCAACTTCAGTATAATATTAATAGGTGTACAGTTGTTAGATACAAAGTTATAATTTTACTTTTTTCATAATCTAGACAGCTGTATGAGATAATTCATAGTGGCTTAATTACTTTCTTGAAACTTTAAGCCCAAATATAAAAGGCTGAAACCTTTAATTCTTGGCTCACTGTTTCAAATCACTTGTCTAACATTTCTGTATATAAGGATGCAATTAAAACCATATTTTGTACAGCATTTTACATTAAGATCTAATTTAATGGGGAATATATAGGTGTCTAAATATATAGGCTAACTAAAATAATAAGAGTTAAATGATGAAGCCTGGGACTCGAGTACTTATGATAGTAAGTCGCCACACAAACAGTGTTTCTCGGATGCGACAGCCCCTAGTGGTCTACCGGGGAAATATGAATCAAATGGAGAATTTCAGGTCATGACGGCAAGTTGGCCATGGTAGTTCAACGGGTTAGAGCAACTGGACGGAAACCAGGAGATCCGTGGTTCAAATCCCGGCAATGGCATTGAATTTTTCATGTTGACTCAATCTATCAAAAACCTATATATGGCTAGTATGAAGAAATTATTAATTTCCATCAATTAACTAAAATAATAAGAGTTAAATGATGAAGCCTAGGACTCAAGTACTTACAATAGTAAGTCGCCACAAAAACGGTGTATCTCGGATGCAAGAGCGCCTGGTGGTCTACCGGGGAAATATGAGTCAAATGGAGAATTTAATGTCATGATGGCAAGTTGGCCATGGTAGCTCAATGGGTTAGAGCGACTGGATGGAAACCAGGAGATCCGTGGTTCAAATCCCGCCATGGCATTGAATTTTTCATGTTGACTCTATCAAAAACCTCTGCCTATATACGACTAGTATGAAGAAATGATTAATTACCATCAATTAACTAAAACTAGTATCCTGTATTTGTAAAAAATATTTGTAAATGTATACACTATGTATTTTATTTGGATTATTAATTTATTTCTATACAAGACCACTGTATTGTAATCATCCAGTTATTGTGATGTTAAATCTAGTATTTTACATAAAATCGAGTCCAACTTGAACTGAGAAGGTATGTAAACCATTGACTGAAACATTTTCTTATTTTAGGTGTTACAATGGCATCTTTGTTTTTAAAAAGATGTTCAGCAAAATGTATTGATACATTTAGATACATAGGAGTGCAGCAGAGATCTATAACAAGAACAACATTCTCAAGGGAAAAAGCTTCTGAAGTGCCACCAAAAAAGGGCACTGATTACGGTAAGTGTATAAACAAATTCGATCAAAATTCGCATTACTGAACAAAAGACTGTTTTCAGTAAATTAAATGCCAGGTCAGGAGATGGCGTGAGTATAGAAAATTGTGTCAAAGAAATGTAACTACTTAACTTGATTATCAAGCTGTATTGATCTTTGCTTCTTAAATCAACGGATTTCCAATTTTAAGGCCGATTTCCAAGAGGAGCTGAACTGGAATCCAGCATCACGACTAAGCGTGCTCCTTTTAGAGGAAATCGCCGAAGCCTGCTTAATTCTCCGCTCCCAGTAACGTTGCATTTTGCCAAGATGGTCGTCCCCCGAAAATTGGCTGTATGGTCGTTATCAAAACACTGCTCTGCCAGCCCAGACTTCTCAGGTTGCATTAAACAAATGCTCGGTTCATGTTCGATTATTCTAGTAGCGATGGTCCTTCTGGTTTGTCCTATATATGGTGTCCCACATTCACAGGGAATGCTCCACATAAACCATCTCATTTCTATAGATACGTGGACGACACTTTTGTAATTTGACCACATGGATCAGACACTTTGCCTAGCTTTCTTGTGATTCTCAACAGCCTTCGACCTCAAATATAGTTTACCATGGAAGTGGAGAAGGATGGAACTCTTCCATTCCTGGACATTCTTGTTTCAAAAAACAGCAACGGTTCACTGGGGCATGCTGTATATCGCAAGCCTACACACACCGATCTCTTTCTCAATGCTCATAGTTTCCATCAGAAGTCTCAACGACGGCGAGTTCTCAATACACTAGCCCACAAAGCTTTGTCTATCTCTGATCCCAGCCACTTAAAACAAGAATTACAGCACCTGAGACTCACTTTCCATCAAAACGCTACTCCGAATATGACGTTCAAGCCTCGATTACCAAAGCTTCGAAAGGGAAACATGTAATACAGCAAGCATCATTAAAGCCTTCCACTACAGCCTGCATCCCGTTTACCAGCAATCTATCCAGCAGAATCAGCAGAATTCTTGCCAAATACATCATCAGGACCATCCACAAGCCACCTCCGAAGATTAAACATCTGTTGAGACCAGTGAAAGACAAACTGGACTTCCAAGTTCTGGGAGTGTACTGCATTCCCTGTGAATGTGGGACACCGTATATAGGACAAACCGGAAGGACCATCGCTACTAGAATAATCAAACATGAACGGAGCATTCGTTTAATGCAGCCGGAGAAGTCTGGGCTGGCAGAGCAGTGTTTTGATAACGACCATAGAGCCCTTTTTTGGGAGACCATCTTGGTAAAATGCAACAGTTACTGGGAGCGGGGAATTAAGGAGGCTTTGGCAATTTCCTCTGAAAGGAGTACGCTTAGTCGTGATACTGGATTTCAGTTCAGCTCCTCTTGACAACTGGCCTTAAAATTGGAAATCCATCGATTTAAGAAGCAAAGATCAATACAGCTTAAGTTAAGTAGTTACATTTCTTTGACAGAATTTTCTATACTCACGCCATCTCCTGACCTGGCATTTAATTTACTGAAAAGTGTTTTGTTCAGTAATGCAAATTTTGATAGTGTTTTGTCTTTGTTTATATTTGTGTTATATCCAGTGTTTCATTTGTGGTTATAATATTTTATAAATATCCTGATGATGGGAGAGATGCATACTCTTGAAATGTTGATATCTAATCATCTTTTCACCTGGCTGGCTGCCCGAGAAGAAAGTGAGCAGTTCTTCAATGAATTTGCCATTGTTATCAATTTTGGCATATCCCCATAATTTTGAGTATCCATTGGTCTCCAAAGATTATGGTTTTCTGCTAGGTGATTCATATTAGATATTTATTTCTTGGTGGTTAAGCACATTATCTTGTAACAGGGTCACAGAAGCAAACATCTTAAATGTTTAACTTGTGAAAAATGATATACAAGAGACTTACACTGAGGTAGAGAAGCCTTTAAATATTCATTTGTTCCAAATGTCAGAAACTATATCCAGATATGCTCAAAGAGAAATTTTGGTTTCTTGTATGTATTCCATATAGGTGAACAGATGCAGTAGGAGTGGAATGGTGTTGGATGTTTTCTTCCTATTATGGCAGCATTTAACATATAAATGACATCATGATAGTTCCAAATGGGTTCACAGAACTTTTGAATACTTGTACTTGACAATCTGTATAAATTTAGGATGTTGTTCAAATAGTCAGGAATAATATTAGTGAATTTCAGTGGATATAGTTACTTTAATACTGCTGTGGCCAATTATTTGCTGAGTTGTGCTTGTTTACCATTCCTTAGGTATACTTTTGTATAAATTAATACCTTTAACTGTTTCATTCACTCTGCATTTAACTTCTGGGCCTTGGAAATTCTTAATATGGCAGTTTATGCTCATTTGGTATAAATATGTTATAACTCACTTCTTTAAACTACAATGTGTTCGCACTTATTTCTTCTTGGTTTTGTCTTAAACATCCTATTCTCTGCTTCATGTTAATTATGAGTCTCTTCTAACAACCAGGCAACACAGGTTCACCCCGCAAATGATTTTGTCAAACTCTCGAACTTTTCCCTAAAACAAGCTTAAATAATATTGCTGAGAACCTGTGGATTTTGTTATTCAAAGTCAAGTATTACTATAAAATAAAATAAGACCTTAAGTTTTCCTGGCGACAAATATGCTCAAGTTGTTCTCAGGAAGCAAGCCGGGTGAAAAGATGATTAGAAATAGACTTTCAGGAGTGTGCATCTTTCCCATCATCAGGATATTTTTGTCTTTGTTTATATTTGTGTTATATCCAGTGATTTGTTTGTGGTTATAACATTTAATAAATATCCTGATGATGGGAGACGATTTCTAATCGTCTTTTCACCTGGCTTGCTTCCCGAGAACACTTGAGCAAGTATTACTATCTTCATATTGATTTTAAGTAGTGGGCTTTAAGTTCATATACAAGATTTTAATAAACTACACGGAAATATTTTCAGATCAAGTGGAGATATCTTACACAAGTAATTAAATATAGGAGATTTATGGCCTGTTGGTTCAAATTGGAACTTACAGCTATAAGTTTCTGAAGTACGAGTACGCCACTGCTAATTATGATACCACTTGGGTACACAACACACGAAAACGAAGAGACATGTCAAGCACTCCCTCTGGGGCAATGGTTATGACGTTAGCTTTCAAGTGAAAAGTAAACGAGTTTGAGTCTCCTTCACTTTTTTGACGTTTTTTATTTTTGCTTTGTTTGGTTTTTTTTTTAATATTTTGTCTAAGTTTTAAATTTTTATATAAGTGTGTGCATTTTACGGAATAATTTCATCTTGTCAGTGCAATTAATTACAAATCCTTCTAACAAAGGTTAAATCCTGTTTAATACTTTCACATCCTGTACTTCTAAATGGGAGGTGGTTTAATGGGTGAGCAAACTTACACTAAATAAGTAAATGCAACTCTTTACATCAGGTTTATAGAAACTGCTCGAAATGGCAACCTGCATTTTCAATTGAAAGTTGACAGCAGCAAAGGAACAACTATCGTACTCTGTCCAAAATTTCTTGCGTTTGTCGAACAAATTCATATGCTGCTATTATTCAGACAGTTAGGACCTATTTTGAAATGAAATGTGTAGTGTTTAACGCCCGCTTTTACTACATACAGCACCGTAGGCAATGACACTGATGATACATGAGATGAAGATGGAGCACTGGTGGAATGAGATGGCGGGGGAAACCGGGATCCTGGAGAAAACCTGCCCCAGCGCCGTGTTGTCCACCACAAATCTCACTTTGCGGTCGCCTGGGATCGAACCCGGGCCACCTTGGTGAGAGCCAAGCGGTCTAACCACTGAGCCACGGCGCGGCCGGACCTATTTTGAGATAATAGGTGTTTCATACACCAGGGACTTCAGGTGGCCCCAGAAAAAGAAATCAATTGGGTTGAGGTCGTGTAAACATCATGGCCAAGCTACAGTTGGACTCCCTCTTCCAATCCATAGGGCAGCATAAACATGGTTTAAATGCTGTCATACACTCAGAGTGATATGGAGCAGAGCTCTGTCATATTGTAACCACATTCAACAATGAATATGAAGGGACACGTGTTCTAAAAATACAGGTGTTCTGTAACACATGGAGATAAACCTGTCCATTTAACTAAGGGGATGCAGGTATGGGCCAATGACATAGTCTGAAATTATTCCAACCCATATTTTGACTGAAAATGTCTGCTGGTGACCCTTCTTCATGACAGCATGTATATTCACATAGTCCCACACATGGCTGTTTCTTGAATTAAAAACTAGACCATCCCTGGTGAACAAGGCCTTATCGGTGAACAGTACTGATGAAAAGAATTCAGGCTGCTAGAATAAAGCCCAGTTACAAAATTGTAGTCGATGGCCATAATCTTCTGGTTGTGGTGCTTGCACGTTCTGTTGGTAAAATGGGTGAAGTTCTTCATGTATGACTTGCCATGCACTAACATGATTAGTATCTAGCATATGTGCAATAGGACGTGTGCTGGTAGATGACTCTTCATCAATGCTTTGCAGTATATTTTCCTCAAATTGCACTTTGCATTGGCTTCGTGCAACACCTATATTACACCTAAGGTTCCTCTCTCTCTCACAAATGTATCAATAGACTGGAAGGGTGAGTGATGTGGTTGGCATCTATCGGAATATTGTTCCCTGTACACCACTGCAGCAGCTAACCCATTACCTCATGATTCACCGTAAATAAGGTGCATATCTGATAGTTCAGAAAAGTTGTACATATTCTCCACGATGTATGACAGGCAGTCCTCAGCACTTTAACTGCAGTGTCCTGTATCAAGGAAATCATATTATTGCACTAGTTAATCAGATTTACATTCTTAATTACGAATCATGCAATTTCTTCCTATTAAAATTTATGTATTGAAAAGATGAATTAAAAAATGCAACTACATGACAGGAACTGAACCAGTGACCTTTGGAACACCAATTTTCAGTGTTACGGATTGGGCCAACAGAACAGTTACAGAAACACAACTAGAATAGGCCACATGATGCAAGAAGGACGTTAATCGCTGTTCAATGTCTCATTGGCAGGTGATTAGTTCGAGATTTGAAAAATATTTAAGGCATTATATCTTGTATGCCAATAATGAGCTACTAAAAATCAATATTTCTATACCCTGGAAGCAGTTTATTCTAATCCAATAATTTTACCACTTTGTTTAAATACTAACTTATAAGCATCTGAAGCCAATTAGGTTTAACACAACTGCATTATGTGTAGCCTCAGATCATGCATTGTGTATCTCAGTTTGCTTATTATAGTCATGTCTACAATCACTGAAATTATTTCGGTGTAGTTCATTCATTAACACCCTGTATATTTTATGTTTTGACATATGTACATGCTCACCTGAATACTAGTTACAATTTAATAACAGAAATATAAGTTAAATATGCCTAATTGTAGACTTGTTTTCACTAAGGAGGCTTATTATTTTAAAGGTGTGGAATTTTGTAACAAATGAGATACGAAAATTAAAACATTGAGCATGAGTGTTTTTAAAAGAAAGATTTTTAATTGGTTAGTTGAAAGACCATTTTATTCAATCAATGATTTTAAGTGTTACAATACGATTGATTATTAATAAGAATATACACATTTTTGACAGTATCCTATTCATGTAGTGTATGATCTTGGACAAATAAAATTGAATTGACCTCTTCAAACTGTTACATGTTAATGGCAGCCAGAAAGCTGTGTTGATGAAAGAGCTATCTTTGAGAAACAGATAACACTATAGAAATACAGAGAAAGCAGGAAACATTTAGACATTTATTGCCCCACACATTGAGTACAAAAAAAATCTGACGAAGTTACACCTGTATATTTCTGTGGAAATACAGATTTGCATGCATATGTGTGACAAGATATACTAAGCTTCATGAAATTTAAAGATACATATATCTCTTTAAGGGCTTTCTGGTGATATACGAGGGTAATCCAGAAATTAAAGAACAGCTGCGCATGGTGCTCAGTGCAGAACCCCTCCCACCGAGATTACATTAGCGGCAGGTAGCTTTATTCTTGGCTTCAGTCTGAGCCAAGTCTTGTTGCTGTGCAGTCAGGTTAATGGTGTGTGCAGCAATTTGAAATGGTGTCGCCAGTCGAAAACCCCACCAAATGTGATATACAAAGTGTCATTCGTTTTCTGAACACTAAGAACACTAAGCCTATTGACATTTATAGGCAAATAAAGAACATTTACAGTGAAGGTGCTCATCAGTGAGAAAATGGTGCATTATGTTCAATGGTGGAAGGACCAGCGTGCATGATGAAGATCGAAGTGGCAGGCCATCACATATTACGGAAGAACTGAAGAAAAAAAGTTCATGATGCAATTCAGGTAAACGAACATCTCCTTTGAGCACATTACACAAATTTTTTCCAGATATTTCATGTTTGCTTCTGCATGAATTAGTGACAGCGCACCTTGGTTACAAGAAAAGTGTGTTTGGTGGGTGCCAAAATTGTTGAATGATGGCCACAAGGTAAATCGCATGGGAACAGCCCTTGAATTTTTGATACAATGTGAAAAAGAGGGTAATGATTTGCTTGACCACATTGTTACTGGAGATGAAACACGGGTTATGTACAAGACTCCAGAAAACAAGTGGCAGACAGTGGAGTGGCATTGCACAAATTTGCCCACAAAACCCAATAAGGGAAATGCAAATTTGAACACCAGGAAAGTCATGGCTACAGTTTTTGTTTTTTTAAAGACTAGAAAGGTCCACATCAAGCTCATGCCAAGAGGAGAAACAATGAACTAGAAGCCTATTTTACAACTCTTTTAATGGCTTCAATGTACAAATCAAAACAAGCGATGTGGAATGCTGTTGGCAAAAGGTTCTTGAACCATGACAATGTCTGACTTCATGCATCAGCAGAAATACAGCAGGAACTTAAAATGCCTTAAATGGAAAACTTTGATGTACCTGCTTACAGCTCCGACTGGGCACCAAGTGATTATCATTTATGCCCAAAACTGGAAGTATTTTTGCGTGGAACACAGTTTACAAGCAATGAGGAATTCAAGCAAGAAGTGACAGCCTGGCTTAAATCTTTGGTGCTGAAAAATGGTCCCATGTTACAACAGATGTTTGACAGTGGTGATTACATAGAAATGTAGGGTAAAGTAATGTAAGTTTAAAAATAAAGTTTGGAATTGATATCGTTTGTTTTGTTTCAACCATGCTAAATTGTTCTTTACTTTCTGTATGACTTGTAATTTGATATTCATCCAAAATTGTGGGTAATTTTCATTTTACTTTTGATTAAATTTTAATAATTTTGTTAATGATTATCTAATAAATATTTCTGCAGATGGAAATAATTCCTTAAGCCATGCATTACTATGCATTCACTTTCTTTGTATAGCAAATAAGGAAACTTACACAACTAAACCAAACAAAATAATTTCTTTGTTAAATAAATCATTGTTTGTTACCATTATAGGTCTTCATTAATTATTATACAAATCTTACTTTTAATTTTAGAATCTGCAGTAATAATTATTCAATCTTACATTTTTGCTGTTTTATATCCAATAATGAAAAATATTGTATGTAATCTTACATATTTGATCTTCAATTGTAAATTCCAAACTTCACTTGAATCAAGAAGCTTAAATTTTTCATTTCTTTGCATGAAATAAACGTATAATAAATAAAAATGTCTTATTAGATGTTAGGCTAAAATTGTTTCACCTTAAAAAATTACGTATTTTTCACACTTTAATGATAAATGAATCAGCAAAACACAAAAAGAAAAGGAATGAAAGGCTACTGCAAGCATGACAAGTAATGGTGAACACACAGACGGACTGTGACATGAGAGGAAGGTGGTTTAAAAAATAGATAAAATAACTTGATGAATGACTGCTTCCTTACCTCCAAATAGCAACTTTAAAATTCATATTGCAAAAGATATTTAGATAATCTGGATTTTTAATGAATGCTTTGTATGTTTTATTGCCGCTAGTTTCTTGCTATAATATTTCATTATTATAACCCTATAAAATTATATTTGTAATTTGAGCTAAGTTCTATATTTTTCAACTACTCTAATATTCAGAATGTTAAAGCTTTATCAGGAATCATAGCAAAACTGTATTTTGATAGCTGCAAAATAAATCCATTTTAAATATATATTTGTAGAAAGAGCTGATCTTGATATATCTTTCAAAGTCAGCTACTGCGGAAATTAACATTAAAACAGTTCACCAGAAGAAAGCCTCAGAATCTAGCAGGCTAACAGAACATCTGAAACTAGGAGAAGAAAACCATTAAAAAATGCATGAAAGATATTTTAATTTTTCAGGAAGCTCAGAACGTCCGTCAAATTTATATGATAAAGTGGTTCTTGTCTGGGCTGGAAAATACAAAAGCTTTGCAGATGTTCCCACGCATATACCGTAAGTATTTACAATGATTAGTAGACATTGCTTCATGTGTTTAGTACAGTGCTTTAAAAACTGATTGTTAATGAATCTTAAATGACAATAATTCTAATCTCATTGCAAGGGAAATTATTTGAAATGTTGAGTGATATTGCAATTCCTTTCTTGGAAGTGTTGAAAACAGTGTTATGATAAATTAAATTTAAAGGGAGTCGATTAATGACACTAAACAACACTTACTTTTAAATTTTTCTGGAACATGTTTCAGACTTTGCCTCTATCCTCAGCCGGCCATTGACTGGTTCCCATTGGTGTAGTTGACGATATTTTCTCATAGGTCTCCTCTGGTGGCGGTTCAAGGAACTTGAAGAAAGATTTGTTCAGCAAGTTCCTTGAACCGCCACCAGAGGAGACCTATGACAAAATATCGTCAACTACACCAATGAGAACCAGTCAATGGCCGGCTGAGGATAGAGGCAAAGTCTCTGAAACATGTTCCGGAAAAATTTAAAAAATTTAAAAGTAAGTGTTGTTTAGTGTCATTAATCGACTCCCTTTAAATTTAAGTTGAGTGATATGTTTTATTAGTTATCATAATTGAAAGGCCGTCAACTACAGAAATTAAATTAGCTTATGGACCTACCTGTTGGTCCTGGCTTTTGCAAAGACAAATTCTTAAATCAGTATGAAGTAAAAACTAAAATTAATGTATTTAAAAATGTTCTTTAAATGAAAATGTTTCTAGATGTATAAAAAAAAGGCTAAGAAAACACAGAATATTGAGTGCCAAGGTTCTTAAAGGCACTCTGTGATACATTTTTATTATTAGAGCAAATAAAAGCATATAAAAAACTTCTCAAAACCAAACGAAAATTAACTGTTTTATATGTTCTGGTTCCTAACCAACCTACATGTTTTATTTACACTAATTTTGTATGTGACATAATGAAAACTTGCAGTCCAATCTTCTTTTTTGGCAAGTGAATGACAAATTAAAATGTCAAACAAATTCATATGCCCTGTAGTAACTAGTTTCAAGAAGCATCTATAAAATTCACAGTAGAAAAATAAAATATGGCACTACAACCTTACTGGACATTAAGTTATTCAAAGAGAACATAAATTAGAATTTGCTATACACAAGAAACACACAAACGATTATATCAAGGTAATTGGGAACATCCAGTAGCTCAAACTGTTATTGATAACACTAGTCAACAAATTTATCTGCCACATGAACAAAAATAGGTCAGCTAAATTGAACCTTTTAAATATGAAAATGATAGTAAAAGTTACGTAACCCGTAACGTCTTTGTGTGACATAGCTGAGGCAGATTCTTACAAAAACGACAAAATATTTCCCTTTGTTAGCATGTGATTCTAATAACATGATGAATATTAACTTAACACTACTCATCCTGTGCATAAAATGCTTTGGTGTTACATAAAGATATCACAAAGTAAAATAAAACTAACACATCTGCCGCAACTGGCCTACAATCCCATTTTTTAAAATAAAATTCTTAATTTTTACTTAATTTTTAGAACTTGTTTTACCTAAGCAACTTGAAAAGGGGGCCAAAAACAAAGCAAAATAGCATTCAAAATTAAACAAAAATAAATATATATTTTTAATTATATTTAGCCTACACACGGCCAGTGTGAAAGAACAATTAATTTCCAATAAATATTTCAATGGTAAACCACTGATACATGTAGCTATAATAAAATATATCTTAAATATGAGTTATTTTTTAACACTTACAGCTTTATTTCCTCCTTTTGTAGCCTTTCACTATTTCAAAACCAACAATAGTTCCCATCCTAGATTTTGGTAATCGTCCAGGAGTTCTTGAACTATCTGTTGGTAATTTTCTGCCTTATTGTTTCCAAAGAATCCTTTCACCACTTTCTGAAAGGCTTTCCATGCAGCTAGTTCCTTAGCATTAACCTTTCCCACCCCGAAGTTTTCATCTTTCGACATCCTCCTAATTTGGGGCCAAAGAATATTCCCTCTTTTATTTTAGCATCACTGAGTTTTGGAAACAGGCTTCTGAAGTGTGCAAAGGCTTCTCCGTTTTTGTCCATAGTCTTAACGAAGTTCTACATTAGGCCTAATTTTATATGGAAGAGAGAGTATTACTTTATTTGGGGAGCATACTTGACATTGTGCTGTCCAGGTGTATAAGTTTTTTAGAGGCTACTCTTTTACAATGTAGTGTGATCCAGTGTCCTGAGCATAGAAATCAAGAGTGCTTTGTGAATTCCCCTTTTAGTCCTAATAAAATTGCAATGACCATACTTGCAATACCATATCTCTAGCCATACTTGCTGAAATTAATTGTACCTAAAAGACTGAACATACATTCATAGGTTTCCTTCATTTCTACTGATGTGCTACTGGTATCGATGGCTTGGTATACCGTTGTGGAGCAACACTACTTTGACTTAGCTTCATTCTTCAGAAATGTGTTGAAATCCTAGCTCATTCATTAAACCATCTATGTCTATGCATGCACAAAGAGAATTCTTCATAGCATATTAACTGGAAAACTATTCTTGTCTCTTTCTGAAAACTGAAATTCTGTATTGGGTACTAGTGAATTCCACTTTTGCAGTCAAGATCCCAGCACCTCAGACTGCTGTTTTGTGAGATTCATATCCCTCACTAAATCATTTATTCTAGACTGATGGATCAGGAGGGGTTTATTTTGAGGTTCTCGACAGTATTCTGCATCAAAAAAAGTGGAAGGGATGAGCTCATCTGCTTGCTTATGTTCTGAAGCTGTTTCTTCTAAATGTGAAGATTGGCTGCAAACTGGGAGTTCAGATCCATGTGGAACTGGTTTCATTGCAGATGGAACATAAGGATACTCAATTTTGGAATTTGTTCTTTTTTAATGTCCTACAATTTTTGTTTGGCAGAAATAATGATCTTCTGCATGGCTAGCTGTCTTCTGGAGACAAATTTTGAACTAAACCTACTACCTAAAACATGATGCTCTGTGACGGGAATGTCTGTCATTTTCTGCTGGTCTGGAGCAAAGAGCACTAAAGCAACAAATCAATCATCCCTCTGCCCTTAACAAGCCAAACATGTCGCAAACTAGGTTGTTCTTAAGTATGAATCCTAACAAACATTTGTGAAAGCTAGTTTAGATAACATCTTGGGCATTTATAGGTTTATAGTTTACTTGTTAGGATGGTTTCTCAGGTTTGCAGCTAAGTGATGTTTCCTTCTACCAAACTTTCAGCCATCTTAACTCTGTGGCCTTCTACAGGGATATGTCGTTTTGCAGACCAGCAGAAGAGTCGAGTCGTCCAGGTTTACCTGGACAGTGTTTGCTGCCCAGCACCTAGCTGCTTTTGCGTCTTTATCTGGGCAGTATAAAAGAGTCATCTTTGTCTCAGGCGGTTGTCTTCGGCAGTGGTATGTCTAGCCTTATGCGCGCTGTTGCCCCGTGGGGGGTTATGCGCCCAGTGCTGGCTGCGCTCTTCTGCCTGCCTGGGAGGCATCTGAGCACAGTCCGCTTAACAGGCTAGAGGGAAAGGAACAGTGTTTAGGTATAGGACTTACCAAGCCCATTTCTGGGCTTGGGGGGGGGGGGTTGAAGTCAGGGGAATGTGGCCCTGTTCAGTTCTAGTTACCCAAAGCATCTTTGGACAACCTGTAGTTCGGTCGGCGGCGAGGAGTCCTGTGGTCTTAACGGCCAAAGGTGTTCACCAGGATGTTGGGATGGGAGTCCAGCTTATCGTAGATGGTGCGGGATCTCTCCCGCAACACGTCCACGATGTACGGGACCCCGGAGTAGGTGTGAAGGATGTGGGACGAGAATCTACGACCGGTAGGGTAGATCATGCGCAGTGCCCTGATCTGGACGCGCTGTAGTCTGCAAATAGTGGTGGGAGCCGCTGATCCCCAGACTTCGCAGCCGTACAGAATCAGCGGCGGTATAATCGCCCGATACAGGCGTAGTTTGAGGTGCGTTGGTATGGTGGATTTAAGAATTGGGTATAACTGCGTTAGTGCTGCATGCCATTGTCCGGCTTTGACCCGGACGTGAGGTGCGTAGGTGAGACCGCGATCGAGGTGGACGCCAAGGTATTTGGCAGTGGGAACCCAAGGAATTTGCCTCTGCCTCAACCTCAGCGACCAATTCGGTCGCCCAGCTCGGACCTTAGCCAGGAGAAGAGCTGAGCTCTTCTCGGGGCTAATGGCCACCCTCCACTTCCCACTCCAACGGCCAATGGCTCGGAGCTGGCGCTGCAGCGGAGGATGACAATATCTTAGGTTTCTGTTACGTGCCATTATGAGGACGTCGTCGGCATATTGGCGCGTAACAGTCTGTGGTTCTAAGGGGAAGTCAGACATGTAGGCCGCAAAGTGTAACGGGGACAGTACACCGCCTTCCGGGACTTCCGCGGCTATGGGTCTGATAGATGACAGCCGTCCTTTCACTCTCACCCTAAACGTGTGGTCTCTGAGGAAACTACTAATCAGGGCGAGATAGGGAGGAGGTACGTTGGCCTCCCTGAGTTTGTACAGTAGGCCTTGGTGCCAGGTTGTGGCAAAGGCTTTCTCTACGTCTAGCAGCACCGCGACTATCTTGAGGTTTTCCTGGAATCCCAGGGCTGCCCTCTGGGCCAGACGCAGCAGCTGCAGGGTCGTGGAGTGTTCATGACGAAAACCAAACTGGTGATCGGGTAGGAGCTGCCTTTCCTCGAAAAGAGGGGTCAGGTGGGATAGGAGCAACCGCTCAAAAAGTTTTGAGTCGGTTGGGAGAAGACTTATGGATCGGTAGCTAGACGGAAAGACCGGATCCTTGCCGGGCTTAAGGATGCACACCACTCTCGCTTCTTTCCAGCAAGCCGGAAAGTGGCGGAGGTGGAGGCACACATTGAAGATCTGCGTCAAGTGGATGACGGCCCTCTTGGGAAGGTGCTGGAGCATGTGAGCACTAACGCCATCATGTCCAGGGGATTTTTTCGGTTTCAATTTGCGGATTTCAGCAGTCACCGCCCTTGGGGTGACTATTGGAATATGGATCGCCTCATGGTGCCGTTGTGGCTCCTCATAGAGGTCTTCCACAGCGGCCTCCACGAGGTCAGTGAAGTCTTCGTCCTGGGGGTCCTCCCTCGGCTCGAATTGGCTTTCCAAATGATCCGCGAAAGCTGTGGCCTTATCTTGGGGCTCGTAAGCGAGTCTCCCGTGAGTGCCATGCAGCGGATGCTGGTAAAGAGTTTTGTCCCTCCTGAGAGACTTGATCTTCCAGTGGTGCTTTTCCTGGAGGTCCACGTTTCTGAAAGTGTTCTCCCAGGCCACCTTACGGTGGGCACGGAGCAGCCGCCTTGCCAGGGATTTGAACCGCTGGTAAACTGCTCCTATCCTGGGATGACGGAAACGCTGCCATAGCTTCCGAACAGCTGCCTTGGCTTTTAGCAGCTGCCGAATCTCGTTTGGGATGGACAGAGGGTTAAGTACTGTTGGTTGGGATACGGTGAGTGTGTGCACTCACCGCTTGACGGACTTGGGAGAAACTCATCGCCGCTGCCTCCAGCGCCTCGACATCGTCGATGCGTGGACGAGGGTCGATGGCTTGGTTGAGTTTGAGGATGGCTTCATCCCAGTCGACCTCGAGTTCCCAGCCTGAGTTTAGCAGAGCTGGCATGGTGACGTCGGAATCGACCGCGACAGGGTCATGGTCGGAGTCCAGTTCATTCACCGCCGAGAGGTCTAGGTGAAATGGAAAGTTCTTTGTGATCATGATGTCGATGACATCCGGCCTGCCGTGGGAAAGTTGGGCCTCTCGGTCCGTGCGCGGCGAGATTTGGGTCACCGCTTATGAGGCGGTAGAGCCCTCGTCCCCTCTGGTTGCTTGTACGGCTGTGCCAGAGCCCGTGTTTCGCGTTGAGGTCTCCTGCAATGCAAACCACTGGGTGTAGATTGAGAAGGGTTGTGTAATCGGCTTCGAAGGAGTGATTGCCAGGTGGGTCATATGCCCCTATCAGCAGGGTGTCCTGTCCGCCGACTGACAGCCGGACGGCGCAGGCCTCCACGTGCTGCAGGGCAGGGAGAGGAACAGGGGTGTGTGTAATGATGTTTTTCACGAGTATAGCTGTACCGCCACCCCGCCGACCGTTACGATCGGTGCGGTGGGTGACGTAACTTGGCAGCGAGAAGTCTCTACCAGCATCCAGGTGCGTCTCGCAGATCATTAGGATGTCAATCCCGTAGGACTGTACAAACTCTACCATTCCAGGACGCTGATCCCGTACACCGTTCGCGTTCCAGAACGCAGCACGTAATGGTCTCCTGACAAGTCGGGGGGGCATTACTCATCGGTGCATGGGAAAAGTCTCTCGAGTGTTTGGAGGAGGATGGTGTGTTTTTCGAGGAAGTCTAGCCTCGGGTCTTCAATCTTCTCCTTGCAGTCCCTAAGGATAGGGAGAACTCTCAAAATGAGGTCGCCGAACCACAGAGAAAGCTCCCTGAATTCGTCGACATCCTTCGCAGAGATGGACCCCCGAAGGATGCAAGTGACGCTGCAGGTGCTCTCGCAGATGCAGGCGCCCTAGTGGAAGCAGGTTCTGCAGCTGGTACCGGCGCTGGCGCTGCGGCCGGGCCGGTAGACTCAGCTGGGGCCTCCTCCCTGGTTGGAGGGGCTGCGGCCTGTGTGGCAGGCTTGGCTGTCCGTTGCGCCTTGCGGCCCTTTTTCGGACGCTTCGGGCACGGTGCCTCCTGTGGAAGTTTTGGTGCGGTGGGCTGAGGAGCCGCCTGCTCTGCTACTTTCAGAGTGCGCTCTGCCCTTCCGAGAGCTGCCGCGAATGAGACTCCAGGATGGACATTTGCCAATCCCGCATTTCCTCCGCGGCGGTTGTCTATGATTCTCTGCCGCGCCACGCAGCCCTTGTAAGTGCTGACGTGATCCTGGCGGCAGTTCGCACATGTATTTTCCTCAGGCGCTTTATCGCAATCCTTCAGGAGGTGGGGACCCGCACGCCATGCTGCAGTGATGGAAGCTCATACACCTGTAGCATTGCACAGGTCCACCCTGACCGTGAAAGCGCTCAACCTTCACGACAGTGAAGAACAGCACCCGAACAGCGTCGATGGGCTGTACCGCCTCTCCAGGAACCTTGTGCACTACAAGGAAAAGAGGCATGGGTATACGTACAGAGCCTTCCTCTGTGTGTACTATTTTCCTCAGCTGGGCAACAGCTGAAGCCTTGATGCCGTGCTCCTGCTCCAGAGCGAGTTTTACCTACTCTGGTGGGCACTCGGAATCCAGTCCCCGCAGAACCCGTCTTTCGACGTTGGGTTTCTGGGGGGAGTAGTAGTAAAACTGTATCTCACAGTCCCGCAGAACCTGCTTTGCAGCCTCGAAATCCTCGGGACTGCTGGTATAGATGTAAACTTTGCGAAGCTTCATCTTGGCCTCGAAGGGGTGCTTAAGCGTGGCCGCCAGCTTTCGCATGAAGCCCACGTGGTTTTTAAAGCTATCCGCTATGATGGACGGAAGCTTGGACCCCCCTTTTGGTTAGGGGTTGGGGCGCCTGTACAGGTTGGCCCTCTGGCTTAGGACCAGAGTTACTCCGCCGCTGCTGGATCGCCGGTAAGACTAATGTCTACAGATGCTGTGATGTCGATGCGTGCAATAGCGGAAGCTTGAGTATCTGGGACACTGCCCACCGCCTTCCGCTAGTGAACCCCCAAGAAGTACCGGTGCCCTATTGCTTGGCTGCGTGCGCTGCGTCGCTGGGTAGAAATAACCATCCATGTACATCAGTCGAAGTGTGGCTTAGGAGTGGCACCATGTCGTTTTGGGCAACCTAGTTTCTATTTTATAACCTAAAATATGTCTTATGATTGGTTCGGTCGGTGCTACCAATCAGGCGTCTTTATTTCTTCCCTTGGCCCGGGCTCTTGTCATTGGTCCAGTGTAAGTTGTGGGAGGGACTGTTTTCTCAGGGGTCCGTGTGGGCGGGTGCTGCGCACTGAAGTCAGCCGACAGGACCGTCAAGCTCCATGCCGCCGCTGCTGCGCCTACGGGCATGCAGCCGAGCTCAAGTGCCATTACTGCGGTGCTTCTAGCCTCACCTCGGTCTGCAGAGAGCACGACCTCCGCCGACGTCGCCGCTACTGTGCCTCCTGCGGCGGGCACAGCCACTTCACCGGGCAGGCGCTATGCCCCCTGCATCCCTGCAGGAACGCAACGCCTGTCCCTCCTGCGCCGCCAACCACTCAGCAGCAGTTGAGTGCTCAGCCTCAACAAATTCACCAACAGCCGGCAACACCAAACTACACCACAAATCAGGAGCTGCTCAGGGAGCAAGTTCGGGGCCTAGGGGAGGCTGTTCAGGCTCTCCATTCGAAGTTCCTGGTCGTTATGGCCAAGCTTACGAATATGGAGGAACTTCTCACAGAGCTCTGGACTTCATCTGCGCAGCAAGCCACTTCACACACAAATATCAGTTCAGAGCTCGCAGAATTGCGAGAGGACATAGAGGAGAAGCATCAATTCTCCATTAAACAATGCGACACACATGCTCCGAAGACTCGTCAAGGAGGAAGTGGCAGGCCTCCAAACGATGTTCGACGGACCCAACACAAGAGGTCGACACCAACCGCCGCAGAGACTCTACAATTCCTCATCCACTTCCAAACAAGACCGCTCCTAATAAGCAAGGGCGTAAGCAGGGCCTTGGTCATGCTTACGTCCTGCCGCTTTCCTCACCTTGGACCTGGCCTCGGCCGGGCCAGTATATCCCTTCCTAGAATCTGCAGGTGCTTACAGCGGTACTGCCACAGCACCACTCCTGAATACTCACCGGTGGAGGTTTTTTAGTGGGTAGGGCTAGTGGTTCGAATTCCCCCAGTAGAGTCCCACACTCCAATCCCAGGATAAGTGCGTAACATGCATTTTTCCTCCACTCGAAAAAAAAACAGACTGGCCATTTGCACTCGGGGAGGAGATCACTATGCGGAAGAAGAACGCCGGGAAGAAGGGGAACGCCGAGCAGAAGCAACCCAGCCGGGGAGCTAAGCAGCAGCCACCGCAGCCTTCTTCTGCCAGCACTTCCTCTGCCAGCTCTCAGGCGCAGTCCCCACTGCTCTGCCAGTACAGGCAACAGAGAGGGAGCCGCCCGCCGAGCCTGCTCCAGTCACCGCTCGACCGCCTAGTCCGCCGCAGCCACGTCCGGCCAACAAGCCCACTCGGCCCGTCCTGCCAGACCCAACGCAGCACGAAGCACCTGCAGCTCCTGTGGCAGCAGCTCAACCCAGCCAGCACACTCCACGCACCGTTGCACCATGCTCGCCCAAGCAGGCCACATATGCCAAAGCCCTCACCACTCCTCCAGCCGCTGATCCAGTCCGACTCCCACCCAGGGAGCCCACTGCAGTGACCGCATTCGCAGCAGTCATTTGTGGGGCACCATGAGACTTGCCCACACGCTTTATCCTCGCCGCCGCACAGCAGCACTGGCCTTCCACGCTTAGGGCCTCCAGGATCTCCACCCGCCACGGACCCTCCAAACTGGTCCATCTCCAGCTCGCCGATGCCGCCGACCTCGAAGCTGCCTTGAGGACGGGCCTGCCCTTATTAGGGCGGTGTCTCAGAATCGAGGCTAGCAGAGCGTGTAGATACACTCCTTGTCGGCGATGCTGCGGCTACGGCCATGACGCCACCTCCTGCGCTGCACCTCCCAGGTGCCACTACTGCGGAGTACCGGGCCTGACGTCACAGTACACCAGCCATGACCTCCGTTATCGACGCCGGGCCAAGGGAAGAAATAAAGACACCTGATTGGTAGCACCGACCAAACCAATCATAAGGCATATATTAGGTTATAAAATAGAAACTATGTTGCCCAAAACGAAGGTCACAGAGTTAGGATGGCTGAAAGCTTGGTAGAAGGAAACATCACTTGGATGCAAACCCAAGAAACCATCCTAATGAATCAATGCCGAGAAAGCTTTAAATCTCTCATTACTTACTTGTATTTTTGACAATTTTTTACTATTTTTAACATTTTAAATCTCATATCCGATAATTGCTCATAAAACTTGACCTAAAGTGCCAATTTTCACCCATGTGGCAAACACCTTGTTAACAAGTGTAATTATTTAATCCACAAATTAACATCCTATTATTGAGGAAAAGAGATTCAGAAAGAATGTAATGAAAGAGTAAAAAGTGCAATATACAATGGTTTCAGTGAGAATTGTCAGGAAAGCATAGAAGCTCAAAGCACATTACCTACAAAAAGCAGGTGTACAATCACCTAGCCACTGACAGGAAAAAGCAAAACAATATATAAACATTTCCTATATCATTCCATGACCACAGAAAGTATTGTAATATATCTACTTGCAGTTAGCATCATAAAACAACTTCAGCAATGTGTTAAAAATTAAATAGGGTAGACAAAATGACAGCTGAGAGAAAATTGGGAATATAGTGAAGTAGCAGCTAAGTAAAGGTGCACACTAAATGAATTATTCTATTACTACACCTGAAAGGAGAGTGAGGATTTATACATCTGGAGCAGTTGATGTATGCACCATCAACTGTTCCATGTGTGGAAATCATTCTCACTCTTCTTTCAGGTGTGGTAATAGACTAATTCATTTAGTATGCATCTTTACTCAGCTGCCACCTCAAGATAATTGTACTATATTGAAGTAAATAGTGTGACCAAATATATTTTGGGATGACCAAACAGAATAACCTATTTAGGCATCTGGTTAAAAGAGCACTTCAGAAATTTAAGAAATAAGAAAACAGAGAAATCTGTGGCATGTCATTTTTGGAAAGAGAAGCATGACATTAAACTGGATGTGCAACTATTGAAAGGTGTTCTGCTCAATGGTTAGATATTCATTAAAAAATTTGAAGGTAACCTTAAGAAATTTGGCATGAACACCAAAAAGGAACCCAGCTACAAATTTTTCCTCTCTCTAACACAACAACCCGCAGTTCTAGTCTACTTACTAAACACCAGCAGTCATAGCTACTTAGAGCAGTAAAGTTTTCTTCTGGGCTTGTAGGCCGTGGTCCAGTAGGATTTGAATATCTCGACGTTTTGCCAAGGACATCGCTTCACATCTTCAAGAGGTGTTATCCTTGTTCGTAAGAGCTTGAATTATTCTTATTATCCAGGGTATAAAATAATGCATTCATGTTGATTTTGCCATTAAGTTGTGTGTGACTAATAAAAACTTTTTATTAAAGAAAATCCAGTTTCATGCTAAAGGCTTTGTTTAATTATTAAACATCTATTTGGTTCAAAAGTGAATCGAGAAGATATTTACACATTGCTTCACTCACACTGTTTATTCACAGGACATGTTTCAAGAGCTCTTGCTCATATCATCAGCTGGTACTCGATTAGTGCAAGTTGTAGTGGTTTCCTCTTTCTCCGTATTGTCAATAGATGGCGTGATGTACTTGTCAAAGTTGTCCAGTGGTGGAGTTTCAAAATTCATGACTCTATGACGATTTTTGTTAATGAAGATTTTTTCCCATACGGAAAGGTCTATGGGGTGATTAACATATTTTATTAGAGATGTTAATCACCCCATAGACCGGACATCTTTGACAAGTACATCACGTCATCTATCGACAATACGGAGAAAGAGGAAACCACTACAACTTGCACTAATTGAGTACCAGCTGATGATAGGAGCAAGAGCTCTTTGAAACATGTCCTGTGAATAAACAGTGTGAGTGAAGCAATGTGTCAATATCTTCTCGATGCACTTTTGTGCTAATTTGTGCTTCAGTGTCCCTATGCTTCTTTCAAGTTTATACTTTGATCTATTTGGTTCCCTTACATTGCTTTTCCTTGAAAATTGCTTGGTGAAAGAAACATGTATTTTAATCGGAAAACCTATTTGTAGTTGGTTTATTGACACTTTGTCACTTACATTGTTATTATCGAGGGATTAGTTTTGGAAGCCATTGCTTCCATCATTCCATGGGAGCAATGGCTTCCAAAACTAATCCCTCGATAATATAAAAATGTAAGTGACGAAGTCTCAATAAACTGACTGCAAATAGTGCTTCAGATTAATTTTGACATCACTGTTACTAAATTCCTCCAATCGCACATAACATGTATTTTGTTTTACTATAGGCGTAAAGCTGTGGATGCAGCAGCAAATAAGGTACGAGTAAAATTGGCTGTAGTCTTGTGTATTGCAACAGCAGTTGGAGTTGTCATCAGTGCCATAAGTGGAAAGAGAGCTGCTCAGAGAGGAGAATCACTTGGACTTGCAGGAGAAAAGTATGCTCAACAGCTGCGAAGCCAAGCTGCAAAAGAAAAGGCATCCTCAGAAGGGAAATGAGTACTGCAAGAGAACAAAGTCGAATTTTTTAAATTATTTTGTTAAAGCTAATTGTTAGTCAGAAAGTTTAATGAAAATAGGGAAAGTTTACTAATTTAGTTGGTCATTGTTCTCTTCTGTGAGGCATGTCATTTTATTTTACTTGTTTTATGCTTTCAAGCCATGAATAAGAACTTGGATAAAAATGAACAAATGTCAGAAATGGTCGCCATGAACATACGCATTACTAGACTTTGCCTTATATACATAGTGAAGAACAAGTAAGAAAGATGGCCCAGTTTATTTTGAGAACTTTTGATATTTGAGCATTAAATGAACTTATTTCTTTACAATTGTATTGAAACCTGGCATTCAAATTGCTTCTGCCCAGCCACTGTAGTTCAGGTTAGGGATCTTAGTGTATTTCTGAAAATGAAACTTTCCTATACCTAAGTAACATTACTCAGGATTTTGAATCATAAGTTTCATATATACAGTTGAACCTGCTTTTTATGTAACCCAGTTCTAAGTAATTCATATTCATACATAAGTATTTATAGGTATGAGAAGAAATGTAAATTAGAAACATGTTAATAGAAATTACACAAATAAAAATATTTGTTAATGAATCTCCACTTATCTTAAGAAATGGTTTTAAATTTTTGGTAAACTTTTGGTTTGGAAACCAGAAAGAAAGAACATTTTCGTAACATTAAATATAAACAAATTGATAAATCGGCCGTAGCAGATCATTTTTAGTAATTTAACCATGAAATAAATTCTGAAGTTAAATTATTAAAACAATTAAATGTTCCCATAGATTTAATAGTGTGGGAAAAAATGTTTATTTTAAAAAATAAACATCACATAATGAATTTTGATGTACCGGCAATTGATTCTGTTTTTAGGTTTGTTTCGTCTTCAGATGTTGGTAATGCTAAAAACATAACATAACAAAAGAAAAAACATGGTAACCGAGATTTCCTTAACAACGGAGTTTGTTTGGAATAAACTGACAATGAATGCAATGTGCCTTTGAAATCGATTTTAAAAAGAAGAAAGAAGTATTAACTTCAACTTCTTAAGATAAGTGGAGATTCATTAAATATTTTTATTTGTGTAATATTTATTACGTCACTGTAACTAGCTTCATTTTCTATGTAATGTTAATAGAACCTTATTTATATGTAATTTTCAGGTATATGTACTACATTTCAGTGAAATGCACCTGAGTTTTATATAATTAAATGAGCATAAGACATGTGCTGTCTTAAAAGAAACTCAAGCCTTTTGGCTGCAGAAACAAAATAAAAGGCATTTGCTGGTGTACATCTACTCAAAACATCTACAGCTGTGATGACTGGCTTATTCTGCAATCTCGTTCCCAGCAAGCTATTAGCTGAAAAGAGTGACTTATGCCGCGGAGGAAAGAGAAGAAATTTCCCATAACAGTTAATTTTGCCAACAAAGCAAACACATCAGGCAAGCTTGCTCCACTTGTGGTAGGAAAATCCAAGAATCCAAGGTGTTCTAAGGATATGAAAACAAAATTTACAGAATATGAATCCAATGAGAAGTTTTGGATGACTATGATATTAATGGAATAGTAGCTAAAGGAACTGAAAACTGAAAATTAGAATGAAAAAGAAACAGAAGATCCTTCTTTTTATGTGCAGCACATTCATATCAAATACTTTTGCAAAATGTTGGAGTGGAATTTTTCTCTCCTAACTAAACCAGTTGTCTAAAGCCACTTGAGTTGGGTTTCATTATGAATTTCAAGTTCATTGTAGAATAATACTGGTTCAACATTTTATAACAATGATATAAAATGAAAATCTCGCCATTAAATTACTACAAGCTATGGAATTTACATATTTTGGCTTCCTGAAAACAGGTATTATTCTTCACAATCAAATATTGTTTCTTTAAATGTGGTATTTTAAGATGTTCTCGACGACGATGACGATGATGATGATGATGATGATGATGATGATGATGATGATGATTGTACCTATAATGATGAAGTGCCTATAAATGAGCTAGTTCTATGGGAGTTTGCAAATTTCAATACCTTTGTGCATTTTGATGACAATCTAGCTGTTTGTGGAGAACTATAGGATGAGGATATGCTGATGTGTGCCAAAAACATGGTGGTGATTAAGAAAATAAACCAGCTTCAAGCACTAGTCACAATCATGGGAATGGCTAGTCAAATCTTGAAATATCTAAAGTGAGTGAAATGTTAAGTGCAATAAGTGTGTGTAGCTGTTACATCAGTGTGAAAAGCTATAGTGAAAAAGCTCCAAGTTTGGAAAATAAGTTGTATATGCTGAATGCAAGAAATAAGGCAGTATCCATATTAACTGATTTCTTTAAAGTAGGACCAAGTTCAAAATAATTTTTTCTTTGTACATATCTTGTTGTTTGTAAAACTATTACACATTCAGACCCACTGTATTGCTTCTTTTTAAAATAATATGATGGATTATCAAAACCTCATTTGTAAGTAATTCTGAGTTACAAATATATACACACATAAATCAGGTTCAACTGTATATATATATATATATATATATATATTTTACGTCCTCCAACATTAAGTCAATTTGAACGTTAAATGAAATGGGTGAAATGAGCACAGGGCACATAAAGCTTAGTTACCCAACAATTATCTTTCAAGATAAGCGGAACCCCAGAAATAAATCTTATCCAGATAACTCGCCCCACCAAGATTCAAATTTGGGACCTCTTGAATGTGAGGCAGACATACTACTGCCTATATTACAGAGACAGTGTGAATGGTAAATGATATTAAAAACCACAGCATCACTGAATTTTAATAGTTGTGGTATGAATTTTTATCAGTGGGCTGCCATAATGAAGTGTGCAGCATTTAAGTGCATTTTTATATGTTAATATTTGTAATCATTAAATGCTATAAAATGTGATATCTTTTTTAATGCTGTAAGTCTCTCAGCAGCATTGTATAATTGAAAGCTACATAAAGGTTATAAGTGCTTTATTTCATGAAACACCTTCTCAAATATCAAAATAATCTAAGAAAATACTCTAAGGATGAAATAGAAGCAAGGGAGGAAACATAAAAAGAAAGATAGGAAACATAATTATGTATACATTACTAACCCTGAAAACAATTAATTTTAAAGATCTCACAAAAAGTGATGTTGATGGTTAAAAGAAGCTTTATGTGATACAGCTTTAATGCAAATTTATTTTTTCTCTCAGTTGTATCCATATTTATATTGGTTGTAATTGTGATTGTGTGTTTTCCTTTAGTATTTCATTATTATACAGGGTTACTGCAAATGATTCATGCATCTTCAAACCAAGAGATTTTCCAAAGTATTGCATAATAACAATGATTTATACATCAAAATACCAGGAACTCACCAAGTTTTTGTACATTATGCCAAATGGCAGCATGACACAGTGGAAAGGAAGTCGACATGCTGGGAAAGATGTGGCTTAACAAAATGGCAACAAAACAATAAAAGAGTTTCTGGTATTGGAATATGTGAGGTGTACATCTGTTACAGCAGTGCAATGTGCATTCAGAAGGAACTATAAACAAGAACTGCCATGTAAACAAAGCATTTTGTGATGTTATTGGCAATTTACAGACTATGATTGTCTATGTAAAGGGAAATCTGCCAGTTGACCAAAAGTAGCCAGGTGAAGCAGTGGAGAGAGTTACGGAAACATTTGTCCGCAGTCCACAGAAACCAACAAATTTTGGAAGCTGTGAACTTAAGATTAGTACCGCAACAAACTGTGTGGAATATTTTGCAATGACTTTGGAAATCCTATCGTGTACAGCTCCTGCAACAATTGAAGCTTGAAGGTTACAGCCGGCACCATCAGTTTTGTACCAGAATGCAAGAAGCAATAATGAATAAAGATTTTGCTGCTAAGTTAATATTTTGTTACGAATGCACATTCCATTTGTCTGGGATTGTTAATCGCCATAATGTGAGGATTTAGGTAACTTAAAATCCTCAGGCATTTGTGATTCACCAGAGCTAAACATTTTCTGTGCGATGTCACACAGAAAGGTATATATGAACCATTCTTTTGTGGAAAAACTGTTACAAGTACATCATACTTAGATATGTTGCTGTTGTGGTTGTTTCCACAACTGAATAGTGATTCTGATAATTTTGTATTCCAACAAACGGGGCACCTCTTCATTGGAAGCGTGAATCATGAGCTTCAGCGTCGTTGGATTGGGCATGTTGATGCAGATGACCATGCTCTGTTCCTTTGGCCCCCGAGGTCACCTGACCTATCACTGTGTGACTTCTACCTCTGGGGGTATCTTAAGGACCTTGTCTACGTACCTCCACTACCAAGAACACTGCTACAATTGATGGAACACATCACCACTGCAGGAATGACCATTAACAAGATGATGCTCCAGAATGTTTGGAACGACCTGGATTACCACCCTGATGTAAGTTGTCACCCAAGGGGCACATATAGAACATTTGTAGAGAGTGGAAGTAAACTTGGCAAGTTTCTGGTTATTGTGATGTGTAAACCATTGTTGTAAGTGCAATACTTTGAAAAATAGAGCTGATTGAAAATTAATGAATCAGTTGTAGTAATCCTGTATATAAATTTTAAATGTTAAAACAATTTAAAATAGAAGAAAAGTTAAAATAGGAGAATAATGAAACAAAGAAAACAAGTTTAATATGGAAGGAGTAACTCCAAAAATTTAGCAAGTTCAGGATGATGTTAGTAACCAACTAATATTTGTTAGATGAACAGAATGTTAAATCATTTAACTTTTGAATTCATTATATCAGCTGGAATTGAAATTTGTTTTAATGATTCAAAAGGGGCTATGCTAGATGAAGTAAAGTTTTAATACAGAGTGTTATTTAACCTCTCAATTGCATCCATATCTACTGTATTTTAAAAAAGTGCATTTTATTACATATCTTCTTTCAAGTATTTCATTACTGCAGGTAAATTTTGATTAAAGGAAAATTTAAAATATAAACAATAATAAATGAAAGAAAATTGTCTTGCAGTGCCTACTACAGAATATGGAATAACTGCAAGAACTTACCAAATTCAGGATAATATTGGTATCTAACCAATATTTGTAGATGAATAGAACATTTGGCTGATAAATTTATGAATTCATATATCAGCTCAGAGGCAGTTGATCATGTGCTAGTGTGGTACAGCACAATGTAAAATTTGCACCAATATTACTGCTATTCTCTTAGAATGCAAGCTGTTATGCAAGCAAAACGGACAAAACTGTATTTAGTAGTGCTGTCTCCAAATAACACAACCACCACTAGGAAAGTATAGTATCAAGTGCGGAATAGATTTCAGCGTTTATGATCTCGCACAGAGAAGGGACGTTACTGTAAAATTTCAGCCGTGTATGCTCTGTTAGGCTTTTCTCCTTGCCAACTATGAATATTGTAATAAGTTTTCGTATTATCCCTCGGTGAGGCGACTTACCTTCCTCAGGATGGAGAACCGATGATCTCTCCAGCTTCCTTGTCGCTGCGATGATGTAGACTTGGCTATCTGCCGGCAGCTCCATCAATGAGCAATGAACTCTGTAATCTAAGGCAGTGGTACGACGCCAGCAAAGGAATGGTGGATGGTGGCAACAAAATTTATTTAAAACATTGCTTCACTTTTTGAGAATTTATTTTCTCACTGAATTATTACACAGCCGATGTTTTAAAACATGACTTACAAACATCTTTCCTGATTATAAAGGCGTAGTGAACGCAACAGCGTGCCACTCATCATTTATGTATTTTCTTTTGCGACGCGTACTCGACGAGTCTTTCTACTGATCGCTAATCAGTAGATAAAATTACTTCTGTAACTTGCAGGAACCTAGCCGTCCTCTTGCAACTTAATAGTGCATCTGTGTCCGAGACGATATCTATAACACGTCTGACTACATCGAAAGAACCAGAAGGAATGAGACCTTTCACAAGTGAAGATGAAATCAAATCAAAATTTTTACTGAACTCGGATTGGTTCATTCTACAATGTCTTGTTGCTAAGGGACCAAAACTTGAATTTGATTGGCATGACGTCAAAGGTTGAATTTCTGGAAAGTTCCATAACTTGGAATGATAATAAACCTAGGCAATCTGTTGCATCACAAACAAAGCCATCTTTGTTTAACCTTTTCATTAATTTCAGAGGGCCATGTTTGCATTACATCTCCATATATGGAAATTTTAACGAATTTCTTGAATTATCTGAAAAATCAGCTTTAATACGCTATGATTCGGAGTTCAGAATGGAGTTCTGAACTCAGTTCTGAGTTGAGTGTCGATTAAAGGCTGCTGTGATGTGTCAGTATCTTTCTTTTTTTAACATGACAAATTCTGTACATCTATTAAAGATACATCTTTTAAGTAGTTCTTTGCAGGAGAAAGTATTGAGGAGCTAAGCAGATCTACTCCAAATTAAAACCTAAAAGCTATACATTGTGTTAAAAAAAAGTGAGTGGTGCTTGGAATGTACTTTTCTCTATGTTAATTATTCAGAAACAATGATGGGGGAGGGGAATAGGAGTAGTAACAAATCTTTGGCTCAAGAAGCATGATTTATGCAGCTTGAATGTCAAATTAAGTAGTCACGTTTCTATGACCTAACTAGTTTTCTACACTCACACTATCTCCTGACATGGTATTTAATGTATTGTAAAGTCTTTTGTTCAGGGATGCAAGTATTAGTAGTGTTTTGTCGCTGTTGATTTTTTGTTATCTCAATTTTGTGTTTAATAACATTTTTTATTCATTCATATCTTGATGCTGGAGAGGTTAACATGCTGCACACAATCCGAATTGTCACCGTGTTTAATACTGAAGACATGCTTACAATGCGAACAATGCGCATTATAATTATTTTTTACTTGATTAAGTCATAATTAAGTTTCTTCCTATTTCTTCTGGTACACACATATACCTGCCTTTATTAGGATTGTGTCCATTTACATCCATTATCACTGATTAATGAATTTACTACAGTAAATGAATGCAAGGTAATGACTTCAACTCAACCTGATTTCAACCAATGTACAAGCGGAAATCAGTGAACAGAAAAGGCGCCACAGAAAACGCCTTATTTCAATTAAGTCATGCTAATTATATTACAATATTGATTCGTGCACTGTTACTATGGATAAAAATCAATGTTACAGAAATTAACCATAAGTAATCTTTTAAAGAAATGCACAGCAGGTTTGTGGTAACCTAGTATCAATTTCTGAATTACGGTAGATTTGAGCTTCTGGGCTAAATCAAAACGGGAGATGGGAGATAGCTTAAAAAATTTTGAAATAAGGGTGTTCTCGTATAATACAGGAGAGTTGGCCATTCTAAATGGAACACATGAGTCATATGTGTTGAATAGTTATTAGACAACACATCTATTAAATGGTTGCATCACAAAGGACATGTGACAGAAGACTATAGTGATGAGTCAACCAGGATCATTGTTTGACTTAACATCGAAGGTTAATTTTATATCACAAACGTTTTGACGTCATCGTGTATGTACTTCGATACCTGGTAATCTATGTTAACATATTCAAGTGTGCTATCTGATTTTACCACAATTTGTTTAAATATTAAACCTTCTATTTCAAGGATATTTTTTAAACTTTTAGGTTACTTCAGTTGTATAGTATCCTTAAGCAAAAGTCACGGGTAGCCTATGGTTTTTGCTTAAGGATACTATACAACTGAAATCATGTAAAGGTTTAGTACATAAAGTAAATTGATAATGTAAGGTACCTTAGATTTTTATACATGAACTTAATCCTTATATCTTTCTTTCTTGGAAAACAGTCGATGGCTGGCTGAGGATAGAGGCAAAGTCTCTGAAACATGTTCTGGAAAAATTTAAAAGTAAGTGTTGTTTAATGTCATTATTAAACTCCCTTTAAATTTATGGCATCAAGATGGCGCCGGTGGGTGGCATGGTTACAAGAGCAGCTACTAAGTTTTTACAAGAAATCAGTGAAGAACGGAAGAAATTTTCTCTCAGAAATAACATGTGTAAAAAAGAGCGGCCAAGAAAACAATACTAATAAAGGGAAAACCGGGGAACAAGAAATGAAGCTAAACAGTGATAGTCTAAATGCGAATATCTCACAACCAACAACGATATGAAGACACCGGGTGTTATATTAAATGGTAGTAACGAAGTTATGTCTCAAAGTACTACGGAAAATGTGAGTGAATGTCAGCAAAATAGTTTGAGCAACAAGGAATGTAATGTAGCACTGGAAAATTTGCAACTTCTCGAGAATGGAAAGGGCAAATTAAATGAATGTGACCAAATTGATGTGTCCAAAAATGGCAGGATTGAATGCATAAGCTCGCTTCACAAAGTTATCGAAATTATGAATGCGGAGTTGAAAGATGCGAAAAATGAAATTAAGAGACTAACAGAACAAAATCAGTATTTACTGGAATTACTAAAATCCGCAACGCCAGACTGGAAGCAAGAGAAGCGTACATCGAAACCAAAATTGAAACAAAACTCCGGGAACACTATTTCTACATCCAATAGGTTTGAAGTTCTTCAGCCAAATGAAGAGGATACAGCAGATCATCTAAACCAAGTGCAAGTAACGCTAAAGAAGCTGATAGTAAAGAGACAAAACCTTACCACGAAAAGTAAAAACCCTCGAAACATAACCTCTACCCCATGTCAGCGAAAAAAACAACAGGGAAATGTGCTGATCCTAGCAGATAGTCATGGAAGAGGAATAGCCCAGAGGCTTAACACCTTAGGAATACCTATCCCAGCAGCAAGTGCAGTGGTTAAACCAAGTGCTAAATTTGAAAATGTGGTTGGAAACATTGAAGCAAAGTGTACCCATTCTACAATGAACGACTTTGTAGTGCTT
Source organism: Mantis religiosa (assembly GCA_030765055.1). Classification (NCBI taxonomy): domain Eukaryota; kingdom Metazoa; phylum Arthropoda; class Insecta; order Mantodea; family Mantidae; genus Mantis; species Mantis religiosa. Next base: position 89,449,636 of record CM060953.1, read on the forward strand.
GTGGGTGGAAGTAATGATGTGGCAAGTGGAGAACCCGAAAATGTGGTAGTGAACTTAGAAAATACACTTAACTCCATGGTAAACACAAATGTAATTATCGTGAAACTCCCACAGAGACACGATCAACTCCCAAATTCATGGGTGAACCAACAAACTAAAGCGATAAATGCAGATATAACCAAAATCAGTGGAAAATATAAAAACGTTAGACTAATAAACACCTTCAGCGCAGGTCGACACATGCATACTAAGCATGGCATGCATCTAAACAAACTAGGGAAAAGAACACTCAGTGAAATTATTGGTCGTGTTGTTTTAAATATGAAATCAAAAAATGAGGATAACAATGTGCTCAGTGTAACACAGAATGATGAAATATTAGATACAAAAAACTAGGCAACATTTCACACAAGCAGGTAAATAGCGATTCTTCACATTTGCAGGTTAAAGGTATGTCATTAAAGCTCATACATCAGAATATTCAAATGCTCTCTAACAAAATTGATCCCTTGAATATTTTTGTAGATGAAAAACAACCTGATATTCTAGTCCTTACTGAACATGGGCTAAGGGAATATGAATCGCACAATGCATTTATTAATAATATGAAATTGGTAGCAATATACTGCCAGGGAAAAAAGAAATGGGTCGGTGTAGGCATTTTTATAAGTATAGCACTAAACAACAACTATGAAAATATTGATCTTACATCTTTAATCATTGAAGGTCAAATCAAGCTGGCTGGAGTCAGATTGATCTGTCAAAAGCTAAGAGTAATAATTATCGGCATATACAGGCCACCTAATGGGGATATTAATATTTTTTTTGAGAAAATAACGCTCTTACTAGAAATGTATCTGGTAAAAAGTAACACAAAAATTATAATATTAGGTGACCTAAATATAAATACCCATAATAATACACCCTCAAAAATTAAACTTGAATGCTTACTAAATGAATTTAATCTAAAATTAACAATCAATGAGCCCACTCGTATTACCACAAACACAGCCTCAATAATTGATAACATTATCACAAACATCACTGACTTGCCGTATAAAACTGAAGTAATCCATTCTTGTCTATCAGACCATACTGCCCAAATGATCAGTTTCCAAGAACTTTCTGAAAACAAATTTCCTACTGTATCCAAAACTGTAAAAAGAAGTTATAATTCCTTTAACGAAACCAATCTATTTCTGTTAAAAAAAGCCCTTATAGCTGTTGACTGGGGGGATATATACATGGAGTCTGATCCAAATAGACATATTTTATAAAATTATAAAGGACAATATAAATATTTACTGTCCTCTTATTAGTAGTAGAAATAAAAAACAAAATAAAGCAACGAATATACAATGGATTACACCAGAAATTAAACAAATGCGAATTCAGTTAAAATTAGCTATTTCTAAGGTAAACCACTACAATACTGAAGCTAATAAAATTGGTTTAAAAAGCTTAAAACGTATCTATGAGCAAACGATTGTAAATGCCAAACAAGAAAGCATAAGTCGTAAAATCCTAAATTCACCAACATTTGTAAATCCAGCTGGCAGGTAATAAATGAATTCCGAAAACCATCAAATTTTGCTGATGCTAGCGTCTATGTAATCAAGACGAAAGAAGGTATCACAGATGACCTGGGAAAGGCAGCTGCAGCTTTCAATGATCATTTTGCCTCAGTTGGAAAAAATATACATAACCTCAATAAAACCAACTGCAATAACTCGTAACCAAACAATGTGAGTGATAAAACGAGATCGAAAAATCAGTCAAGTATTTACCTCTACCCAAACTGTGCAAATGAAATTTGCAGTATAATAAAACATTTAAAAGCAAAGAACAGCCTTGGTGTAGATGGTATTCCTATGTCATTACTGAAAACATGTAGTCAGGAAATTGTAAATCCCCTTGCTGTTATAATAAACTCTTGTCTAGAAATTGGAATCTTCCCAGACAAATTAAAAATCGCCAAGGTAGCACCAATCTTTAAAAAAAGGAGACAAAAGAGAACTAAATAATTACCACCCAATATCTAGCTTACCTGCCATTTCAAAAATCCTTGAACAATTAATCTATAAAAGACTCATGGGCTTTTTAAATAAATTCAGTCTTATACCTAAACACCAAAATGGTTTTGTAAAAAGTAGATCAACAGTCTGTGCAGTCATTGAATGCATTCAAGGTATTATAAAAAATATCAATGCAGGTAGATATGCAACAGCAATCTTATTAGATCTTACTAAAGCTTTCGACTGTGTTGATAAAAGTATACTAATGAACAAACTGCAACTTTTGGGAATTAGAGGTCTAGGATACAAATTAATAGAATCCTATATGACAAATAGGAAACAATATGTAGTTTTGAATTCCATTAATGGCGATGTTATATCAACTACAACGGAACTGACATATGGGGTCCCACAGGGATCAATCCTTGGTCCTCTTTTATTTATTTTATATATACACGATATAGCTGAATATGTACATAACAATACAAAATTAATACAATATGCAGACGACACCACTGTCATAGCCAGCAATACATCAAGCAAAATGCTAGAAGAAACCCTATATATAACAACTACAAAACTATTGCAGTACTTTTCAACATTAAACTTAAGTATAAATGCATCAAAATGTGAACTCATAACATTTAGCTCGAAGACACTGAATGCGCCTATACAATTAAATATTGACAGCAACTTGATAAATAGTGTTGACAATGTACAACTACTTGGGGTCACACTAGACAAAAAATTATCTTTTACACCCCATGTTGACCAATTAGCATTAAAACTAAGTAAAAATTTATTTCTTTTAAAGTGTTTAAAGATGTATGTCCCAGAAGCAACTATTAGAAATATTTATTTCTCCCTCATTCAGTCACACATCTCATATAGTCTGGAGATCTGGGGCAATACTTCGAAATTAAATTTAAACAAAATTTTTACTTTACTGAAAAGAGCGATTAAATATATATCTTATTTAAAAACTAAAGAATCATGAGGGAAGCTTTTCATCAGCAAAAAATAATGACTCTGACAACCCTGTACATCTACAAAACAATTTTATATATGATAAAATACATCCCATTGCAAACAAATTCGGATATTCATAACCACAACACAAGAAACAAGAATAATTTCGCTACTATGATGTATAGACTCCACCTGTGTGACAAGTTGCCTAGTTACATGGGAGCCAAGCTATATAACAAACTCCCAGCAGAAGTTAAAGTAATGAAATGAAATGTGTAGTGTTTAACGCCCGCTTTTACTACATACGGCACCGCAGGCGGTGACACTGATGATACATGAGATGAAGATGGAGCACTGGTGGAATGAGATGGCAGGGGAAACCGGAGGTCCCGGAGAAAACCCGCCCCAACGCCGTGTTGTCCACCACAAATCTCACTTTGCAGTCGCCTGGGATCAAACCCGGGCCACCTTGGTGAGAGCCAAGCGGTCTATCCACTGAGCCACAGCGTGGCCTAGAAGTTAAAGTGTCTAGTAACTTAACAAAATTCAAATTTTTCTTGAAATCATATTTAATTAATAATGTTTTTTATTCACTTGATGAATTTCTAAACTAAGACTACAACTTCAGACTTTATCGTTTGAGTGCTAGTTTCTTATTTTACAATACTTATGACTAATACCTAGACATTGTATTAGGTGTACAAGACATTATACATTTAGAATAACATCACCTAAGTTTTAGTTTCTTCTAATATCTGTATATATATATATATATATATATATATATATATCAAAATATCCAGCAACTTTAATTGTATATAATTGACGATTTGCCTGTTTTCAACAATGCTTGTAAAACATAAGGTGATAATAAAGTATTATTATTATTATTATTATTATTATTATTATTATTATTATTATTATTATTAACTTCAAATAGTCTTAAAAATTCGTGGTTCCTATATGAACATTTAGCTGTGCTTTTCTCAATTGCTAGACTTGACAATTGAACATTCTTGATTTGGCCATTGCACTTTGAAGGTAAGTTTTCACACTTCAATGTATACCCATACTTCTTTCATATGAAATTGCAACTGCTGGAATACTAAAAATAAGAATAAATTCACCGTTAATGGCAGAACTTCTTTTTAATCCGTTGATCACTCAAAGAAGGTCCTTGGCTGGTAACTGATTACATACATACATACATACATACATACATACATACACACACATACATACATACATACTACATACATACATACATACATAGTGACTTTATGGGTTCATAGAATTAAGTCTAGTTTGCAGAAATTCAAAATGCTCTTTATTTCCGTAGACAAACTTACACAGCCCTGAGCAGCATAATGATGTTGCACACACAAATGCAACCTTCAAGGTCGTGTGCCACGTCTACAAACAAAAGAATTCATTTTCAAATTACTACACTATTAGTCTTCTAGCACCGTCTGGCTAGCCGCGGCTCTTTTTATACCTCCACCCACTGTTCCAGAAACTTGTCGATGCTTAAAGGCCTTTCGTGATGCCGCGAGAACACATTAGAACTATTTGTCTCTTTCTCCCTCTGTTGATCTCTCTTTCTCTCTCTCTCTCGGCAAGCAATTAACGTTGTGCCCACTATTGCTATTCGGTTCTCACAGCATTGTTTGATAGTTACAGGCTTGTAGTTTTAGCTTAAAAGTAGATTTTAATAACACTTAGAAGTTGTATTTTTGGAGCAAACCTACACTTTTCAAATGGAGCAGTGCTTAATTACATCACAAAATCACAAGTACCTTCAATAAGAATGTAAATAGTGATTTCTGCAGAATTCAAGTGCTAGTAGATCACGAGATATCTTATTTTGAAACTTTTACACACCGACACTTGTACTACCTGTGGTAGCGCGAACTAAAGAAAAATAAAAGGGAATGCACTGCCTCTGTGGATCCTGACAAGTAAAAAGAAATTTGTCCTTCAAACCTTGTGCTCAAAATGACCACCTGCAGCATAACTACATGCCTCCAGTCTCCTGTGTTAAATTTGCTGCACACGTTCTAGCATTTCAGCGGAAATTTCAGTGCAGGCAGCAATTGCTTCATATCATCTGGTGTAGTTGGTACGTCCCTTTAGACAGTGTATTTTATTTTTCCCCTAGAAAAATAATCTAACAGTCCCCTAGGGGCCCACTGCGGTAGGTACAGGATTGGCGATCCCGGGATCCCGAGCCAAATCTCTCGATTAGGTATCTGAGTGGTGAGAGAGCTAATGCCAAATGCCCAAACAAGTTCCACATTTGTTTGACCCTAACCTCCCTGAACACAAGTCTGGTGGATACCTAGTGCGGCAAGCGGAGTGGTGACTGGGTAACGCGTAAGTCCGAGCTCCTGGTTATCATGTAGAACTGTGTTCGCATCCCCTGATAAAGGTCAGTCCCAGGGAGGGCCAATGCATAAGCTGAATCCCTCTTGAAGGCGATTGGGTCCCTCTGTCTTTACATTACCCTGAGGTGAGCAAGGTCCAGGCCAGGACTCTTAACTAAGGTGGGGTGGCGTCCAGGAGATATTTGCAATGGTGGAGGATTATACCGCCATGGTACTTAAATATTCTAAACCATTTAACAAGTTAGTAGTGAAAGAAGTAGCTGAGAGCGTTGGTCCTTGCTATTTAGTAATAACAGAAGAAGGCAGGAATTTTTCATCTGTGAATCCATTTCTGATTTTAAAAAAAAAGGTATAGATAGCTGGTGCAATGAAATCCTGCACGCTCCTGCTGGGAGCATTTTCAGCATTCCAGGCAGCTAAAATAAGAGAGCTAGCACGTTAGGCAGTTATCCTATAAAGGTCCAGTTGCACAGGACCCTGAATTCCTCGTGCGTTTTTTTAAATACTCGTGCGTTGGATGGCATGTCCAACAAGGATATTCAAGAGAATCTTAGAGAGCAAGGTGTAACGCCAGTATACCGTGTATAATGGAGAGAGCAAGTGCAGTTGGTCCCTACTGGTACCCTATCCCTCACCTTTGACCGGGTGGAACTTCCACAAAGGATAAAGGCAGGGTATGAATTAATTGAGGTCAGATCATATATACCTAATCCCCTGAGGTGCTATAAATGTCAGCGGTTTGATCTCACAAAAGACTTCTATGATGGTGTACCTACATGTGTGAGGGGCGGAGGCGTCTGGTATGAAGATGCATGTACATCACCTGTAGCATGCGTTAACTGCAGCGGTGAACATCCATTCAGTGCACGAGAATGTCCTCCTTATATTGAGGAGCGAGCTATTCAGGAGATACAGTTTAAAGAGAAGCTATCCTTCTCGGAAGCCTGGAAATTGCAATCTACATGTACACCTCTGTCCACACCACCTAGGACTACTGCATATAAGAACACAATAGTTAAGTCACCTGACAAACCATTGACGTCCAGCAGTAAGACTAGTGTGCCTGTTATGTACCAAGCACCAGAAATGAAGTTTAAGACTTTTCTGCCAGAATGGCAGCGGAGGCATGATAAACCTGCCGAAACGAGTGTTAACCCAACACGAAAGATAAAAGGCAAATTGATCCGACCACTGCTCATATCTTTTAATGTGCATATAGATTTGACATCCTATCCCATTACTGTTGCCATGGCTGTCCTAAAATGGAACATACCAGATTTAAGAACACATTGACCAGAGCTCGAAATTTTGCTCAACAAGCACGACCCCTTGTTGCTTAAAAGAATCTAAGCTACGACCACAAGACAATTTTAGAATCAGATGGTTCACACCTCAAGTGTGTGATATTGAAACAGAAGAGAAATTTCCTGCTCATGGGGGCACTATGATGCTCCTCAGGGATGATATTTTCGTAGATCCTACACAGTTGCACTCTGACATTCCGTCAGTAGTTGTTAAACCGCCATCAACTGAGTTTTGCATTTGCCATGTATATCTACCTCCATCTGATGACCTCTCATTAACTGATTTAGAAGATCTGGTTTCCCAACTATCAACACCGTTTCTGATAGTGCGAGGCTTAAATGCCCATCATCCACTTTAGGGCTCAAATCGGGCATGTTCGAGAGGCAAACTCATTGCCAAAATTTATGGAGAGCAATAACTTGGTTCTTCTGAACACTGGAGACCCAACGTTCCTTTCCGAATCCTATAACACTATTCGCACATTGATTTGGCGGTTTGTCCACCCCAGTTGACAGTTTCTTTGAAATAGAATACCATCTCTGATTTATATTTTAGTGGCCACTTTTCTTGTCTTCTTAGTCTCTTAGCAGAAGATGTGTCTCCGTCGCGTATATCTACCTGTCGCTTTGATCGTGCCAACTGGAATCTTTACACGCAGCTGGCTATTTTAATTACAACGAGCACGAGTCTGTGAATGATTTAGCTGATCATCTCACAGAAAGGATGAAGAACAGTGTATTCCTCCGTTCGACTACCCAGCTCCGTCGATTTCCTTTACCATGGTGGACGAATGACTGCCGGAATGCTCTTCGTGCTTGTAGGCGTGCTCTAAGGGTATTTCAACGACACCCAACCCTAAGTAACCTAATTGAGTACAAGAAAGTGCGTGCAAAGTCTAGGCAATTTTATATAATCTTTTAATAGATATACACCTTCTTCTGTTGTATGGGATAAGCTAAAGCGCGTGCCCGGAAAATCGACCCATATGCCAATCGCTGGTCTGGAAATATTTGCAGGAGTTATTGGCGATCCGTTTGACGTGGCTAACACCTTCGGCAGTGCTTTCGCTCAAATGTTGAGCTGAAATAATTATACTCCTGAATTCATTTCAATTAAGACTCAGGTATAGTCCCAGGGTTTCCTCTTCAGCTCCAGAAACATTGAAGATTATTACCGCCTGTTAAGTTTGGCAGAGTTCGAACACGCTCTTTCATCTTCGCGACTATCAGCACCAGAACCGGACGGTACCCACGTTCAAATGTTACAACATTCTGAACTGAAGGTAAGTTATTCCTACTCGAGGTCTATAGCCGTCTTTGGGTTGATGCCACTTTTCCTGATAAGTGGCGAGAAGCCACCATAATACCTATTTTGAAAGCTGGAAAAGATCATCTCCCCTCTAGCGTGTGCAAGGTGATGGAACGTATGAATAATAGGCGGCTAGTATGGTTGCCAGAAACGCACAAACTACTGAGTAACGTCCAATGTGGTTTTCGACGCCGTTCAACAGTGGATCACCTTGTGTCCATGTCGACACCGATTATGAATATTTTCCTTAAGAAATGTCAAACCGTAGGAACATTTTTGACCTTGAGCAGGCGTATGATACGTGTTGGCGGGCAGGATTGCTACGCACTCTGCACACCTGGAATATACGGGGACGCCTATCACACAGAACGGTGTGCCACAGGGATCGGTACTAAGTGTTACGTTGTTTGCTATTACGATTAATTTTGTCTTGAAATGTGTTCCTCCGGGGGTTTCGTCATGTCTATTTGTAGACGACTTTGTCGTCTACTGTACATCTCAGCGGACACCGTTTCTAGAGCGCCGGCTACAGACCACCTTAGAGAACCTTAAGGGTTGGAGTTTGAAAGACGGTTTCCGATTTTCAGCTGAGAAAACAGTCTGCGTTAACTTCTGGCGCCATCGGAGTCCATTACCATCGACGCTGCATTTAGGCCCAGATCTACTACGCTGCAGATGAGATGCGGTTCCTTGGATTGATATTTGATATAAAACTTAGTTGGTCATCTCATATAGCACAACTAAAAGCACGATGTGACCGTTCTTTAAATACTTCTATCTTTCGGGTACTACGTGCAAAATCGTTGGGAGCGGATCGCATAGTGTTATTGCGATTTTATCGCGCACTGATCGCTTCCAAATTAGATTATTTTGGTATCGTTTTTGGCTAAGTACTTCCATCTATGATGAAGAAGTTGGACACAGTCCATAATTGTGGCACACGTATAGTAGTTGGAGAATCTCCAACAAGCCTGTATGCCGAATCTGCAGAACCTCCTCTGTAGTGGCCGCGTCGTGGCTCAGTGGTTAGACCGCTTGGCTCTCACCAAGGCGGCCCGGGTTCGATCCCAGGCGACCGCAAAGTGTGATTTGTGGTGGACAGCACGGCGCTTGAGCGGGTTTTTCTCCGGGATCTCCGGGTTCCCCGTCATCTCATTCCACCGGTGTTCCATCTTCATCTCATGTATCACCAGTGTCATCGCCTGCGATGCCATATGTAGTAAAAGCGGGCGTTAAACACTACACATTTCATATATTTTCCTCTGCAGTACAGGCGTTACATGTTATTAGCAAATTATGGCTGTGAACTTAATTGCATGCTCACACATCCAACGTTTAGGCCGTTCTTCAACACCTTAATAGACGCCCGTTATAGGTACACCTCCCTTAAGCCAAAGCCACCTGGTTTTCGATTCCGGGAATTTCTTTGGAAGCTTGACACTGAAATGCCTAAGATGTATCCTAACGGAGAGAGAGTATAGTGTTACCCTGGTGGCAGACTCGCGACGCCGATCAATAAATGATGGCCGGTGGAGATTCGGGAAACTTCGGGGCCGATCGTTACCGGAAGTGACAGTCAGTTGAGCGAAGTGTTTTTAAAATAAACAGTTTTAGGTTAGCTAGCAAATTGTAATTGTGAACAGTGTGTATTGCTACGAAAATAAAGTGCAGTTTTTTGTGTTTGTAACCTCGACTTTTTATTTCACGAACCCACAAAGTCACAATACCTTCCCTGGTTGTGTAGAACGTCCCACGTAGATCTGGACATGACTAAATATGATGGAATTACCATGTCTATGTCTAGTATCCGCACACGTTCTTTTAAAAATTTTATCACGCTATAAAGACCGTTTTTTAATTTATACTAGTGGTTTAAAGAGCTCAAATGGTGTTGGTTGTGCTTATGTGTGTGGAACCGAATCATATACTTTCGGATTCCATACTAGCACTTCCATTTATGCTGCAGAGCTTTATGAAATATACCAGGCCATTTTACATGTACGTCGACGAAAGATGGGAGACTGCTTAATCCTGAGTGATTTCCTAAGTGTACTTCATAGCCTTCGACAGCTATACAACTACCAGCCTATTGCGCAGCGCATCCAGGATGCCTCCACGCTTTACACGCGTACGGCGTTAGCGGGTATGTGCATGGATTCCTGGCCACGTTGGCTTGCGTGTAATGAAATGGCGGGTTCAGCAGCTAAGACGGCTACCATGGATGATATATATATATATATATCTCTGGGCGCTCAACTACGGCGGTCATCAGCGCCCTTTAAAATACTAGTCATGGCAAAAGCCAGATATAAAACTTTCTAAAAACCTGTACAAGTATAACAAAACCTATTACCATGGAGCCCAGGGTTAGAATACCATCTATTAAATCAGAAGATTTTAAAGCTTTATTGTGGAGAGCCACTGCTTTCAGGAAGAGTGGTCCGCTCTCCGCAGCAATAAACTTAGATCTTTGAGAGAACTTCCGATTACCTGGGTTACTTCCTGTCGTTCATATCGTCGAGAGGAGGTGAGTTTGGTTCGGTTGCGGATTGGGCACTGCTCTTTTTACGCATACCTTTTTGTTTAGAAGCAAGCCTGCTCCAGTCTGTCCATTCTGCAACGAAGCGTTATCTGTTCGACACGTGTTTTTTTTAATTTACGTCACCCAACGTTGTATTTCGGACGGTGAATGAATTGGGTGAAGTGATGCCCAAATGAGTCTCGGGTCAATGGAGCTTAGAGCTACCCAACATTTGTCTTAAAGAATAAGGGAAAACCCCGAAACCCCTTATTCAGGAAACTCGCCCTAACCGAGATTCAAACTCGGGACCTCTTGAACGTGAGGCAGACACGCTGCAATCTACGCTACCGAGGCGGGCGACACCTGCGACTAGTGTTTTTGTCTTAGGAGGTCTCTGCATCTGCCGGCCAGCTATGCAGTGATGCTGGCGGATGATAAAGCGGTGGAGAAGGTTTTTGAATATTTTTCAAAGTTGGACTTGAGAGTATAGTGAAGAAAACTGTTGTTATGTCTTTTGGTCATATATTTTTATGTATTGTTTACTTTGGTTTTTGCCTTAATTATGTGCATACATTTTCTTTATGGTTTTACTTACAGTATTATTAATTTATATTATGGTGTGTATCTGGCTTTTGCCATGAATGGTTTTATAAGTGGCGCCGATAACCGCTGCAGTTAGGAGACCTAATCTAACGGAGTGAAATCCGGTGACCGGACCTGCCAAGGTACAGGTCTCCTTCATCCAATCCATCGATTTGAAAACAATTCGTGAGGACCATCTGTAGTAATTCGTGCACTATGGGCTAGACAGCCATCATGCTGTAACCACAGGTTCCTCCTGGTCTACAGAGGAACGTCTTATAGCAACTGTGGACGTGGTCTGTTACGACGCTCATTACACTTGTGCGAGTTTAGTGTTCCCTCTACGTGAAAAGGACCTATGAGCTGATGATGAACTATTCCATACATGTTTAAACTCCATGGACGCTGACGTTCCACCTGATGAAGCCCATGGGGATTGTCAACAGGCTAATAGTGCATGTTTCTGCGGTTTACCTGGCCATGATTTAAAAAAAAGGTTGCTTAAGGTGAGAAGGTACTGCCTATCTCCACAATGCTATTTCCATTATTTTTGGGTGCACATGGCTAAGAAATTATTTATATGTATATGGTTTTTCAGGCATGTTCTTAAAACATTTATATTTAATAATACCTATTATTATTTGAAAATTTTGTACTGATAATTTGTTATAATTTTTCAGTTTTTTTTTTGTAAAAAAAAGCATGAAATTTTAGAACATTTAATTTTTAAACAAGTATTATGAATCTCAGAGAAAAATCCCTTCTTATTATTACTCTTATGAGTCTGCTTAATATACACACAAAAATTCATGTTTAGGTTGATTAGTTTTTTTTAAAAAAAGTGTACCACAACGTGAAAAAAATGTGAAACTGAGAAAAACAGCCTTAAAGTTTATATATTGATTACTGACTTCTCACATGAGTCAGAACATTCCTGTGCATGGTGTTGATCCTCTGTATTCTCACTTCTTTTCAAGTCCCTCTTGATTTTTCTTGCCTTCTTGGCCAGCTCTTCAACCATTTTGCCTGCTTTCATGACTCGCAGCTCATCAATTTCTGCATATGACTACTATCATGATTAGCACATATATTGTGTGGACTCGGCCTACTAACCTCAATTTTACACGTGGTTTCATTGTCTATTGTATTTATATTCTCTACATTTACTTTTCTGTTTAGTAAAATGATTGCCTATAAACTGTCTCTTTCCAAATGTTTTTGGCCTACCCATACCATATATTCACCAATAAGCAGTACAAAATATTATTCAATACAAATAACTGTTCACATAAACAGCGTAAGAGAAAGGAAAAACTAGCATCATTGGAGTTACAGTGGTACTAACAGGAAGTTTGAAAGATCCCTTGCAAAACAAGGTTTAGTTCAGAATTATCTGTTTAGTATCACGGAATTTATGATCGATTTTCTGAAAGTTTACGAAAAGGGCGTGGCAAAACATTAACATCCACTAATATAATTAGGAAATTAGGGGTGAAATATTGTTCCATTGAACTTTTTAACTATATATTTTTAATCTAGAGGGATGGCATTATAATAAAATGTAAAAATAAAAAAAGTGAATTTTAACCCCAAGTGGAGTACCTTCTCACCTCAATCAATAAATAAAGTACATGATGAATCTGGAGTATCGTCTTAATGACCATGTACAAAAGTTAACACGGTTCTCAAAATCGTTTCCATGCAGCTCTTGATGGAGAGAGGTGTAATAGGAATGGAGCCCTATGTCGATGGAAAGTGCGAAGTACACTTGCCTGGCTCATTCCATTTCCACGTGCGATTGTGCGGGAACTAATTTGCGGATCTACTGCAACAGCAGCCAAACTATAATTTCGCCTTCATGTTACGTTTTCTTGGTGTTACACTACCACTTTTCACTGACTGTTTACATAGGTTGATGAATAATTGCCGAGATGATAGACGTCTATTCAGATTTCTTTCCATATACACCAGACAAGAACGAACTGCATTCATCCAACACTTTCCGTACACCATGGGCATATCGGCTTTTTCTGCATTGGTAACTTCCATTTTCATTCACAGCCTACTGCTTGAACAAACATTGACTATAACGTCGCAATGCACAAATGAATCGCAAACACGTGTAGACAAACCATAATAACATCCTATCTGGCAATTAAACCGGTTTAATGCAACACGTAATTGTCGGTGTATAAAAGCTTCAAAATAAGATATTTCGTGAACTACTAAGACTAGAATCCCGCGGAAAACATCATTAACATTCTAATTTATAGATTGGGCGTTCGTTCTTGACGAATTACCTTCAGCAGAAATCCAGTGAGTTGGACTACCCTTAATAAATCGTTAGCAAACAGTTTGTTATGATAACAAGCAGCTCTTTCCTCTGTTGTGTTTGTGTATACAGTACAGTGGACTGCTAGTTTCTGGCGGTATGGATATAGGCATGCAATTGTTTTAACGAATGCTAGTTAATTGCATGGTCACGTGCTTCCCACAGTGTTAGGAATGAAAGGCAAACTCTACATAAGAAAGGGTAGAGCCAGACTGAAAAAATGCAATGCCATAGGCGGGATTTGAACCACGGATCATCTGGTTTCCGTCCAGCCGCTCTAACCATTTGAGCTACTATGGCCAACGTGCCAACATGACATTAAATTCTCCAACTGACTCGTGTTTCTCCCAGTAAACCACTAGGAGTTTTCATAAACACATGAGACAACTACCTTAATGGCGACTTACTTTGCTGTAAGTACTTTTAAGGCCCGGACTTTTATAGTTCGGACCACTACTGGGTACAATTAATGGAAATTAATTGTTCTTTCACACTAGCCATGTGTAGGACGCACTATGAAACGGTAGAGCCAGACTGAAAAATTCTTTTGCAGATTATTTTCTAGGATATTTAAATATTGAAATCTATCCATGTTACCCACACAATTTCCTCAACACCAGATTTAGTCATACATCCCCATACCACAATGCCTTCTCCACCATGTTTCACTGTGACAAAGTGCTGGGATTCGAGCTCAGTAGTTGGTCTTCTCCACACCAAAATCCTGCCATAATTTACAAATACATTAAATTTACTTACTTTCATCTGTGAATGGCACCCTGTCTCAGAAACTCGTGTTCTCAAGTTCTTGTTCATCTTGCAATGTAGGGTTTCTTTTCTGGCACTCTAACTCCACAGTCTGCACCATAGAACATAGCGAACAGCCATTGGTAATATTCCCTTCCCGAACTGATCGTTCTTTAACTTAGGCGGGCAATGCAGAGGCTGTCAATGTGGAACCCTTTTTTCTCATTCGTTTTAACATATTCGTTTTCCTTTGCATCAGTTTCTGTGGTCGTCCTCTTCTTTCGCTGTTAACGATAGAATTTCTCTCTATATATAGTATTATTATGGATTGCAGTTTCCAGGCTTCTTCCAATAACATCAGCAATGCTTGAAATTGATTATCTCTCTTATATTCCTTTCCTCTACAGTTGTTTCTTTACTTCTGCGGCCCATTTTTCTGACGCACGACATTCACTACGTATCAGAACCAACATGCAGGAGGTATAGCTTGCCATTTAAGGCCTTGTCTGCCACAAGCGGTTCGTTGGTGGTTTCTGTGTTTACATTTCTAGTGGTGTATGAATACTTTTTTTTTCTTGTCAAATATCGCTAGAATTGAGGTACGTTTGTTTCAGGCAAACGATCGAATGAAGGCCATTACAACCACGGGGTTTCTGAGAACATTTCAGGGCTTATTTCGCACTCTTCAGCCATCACGCTTCTTTGTTTTAATTTGAGGAGGGAAGCAATTTTTTTTGCTTTTGAATTTCAAAATAATTTTGCTTATCGTAGTCTATTTTGTTGGTATATTTGCGAACCCATTATTTACCATAGCGCAGCGAAGAGCGATAAGGGACGGAGATAAAGTTGAGATAAAGAGCTTGCCTAAGCACATAAATATAGCGCGGAGATAAAAGGGACGCCGAAACAGATAAAGTGAGGCAAATGGAACATTCCAGTGACATCTTGATAGAGAACAGTCGATTTCTTGTTTGTTATAGAATGTTCCAGAAATGTTTAGTGATATGAGTAGTGGTATATATAAGAGGCGACACGTCAGCGAGCGGTTGTAAAGACAAACGGTTGTAAACAGTCTTGACGTGAGTTGTAATCGAAACTGGTGCTTTGGAAGTGAACTCTTTGTTGTGGTCAACGACCTTGGAAGATTGTATTTGTGTGTTACGTAATTCTGTTGATACTGTAAGTGTATTTCTACGGAAATAAATAACATTTTGAATTTCTGAAACTTGGACTTTAAATTCAACGAACCCATAGTCACAATTGGTGTCAGGAGCGCGACATACGAAAATGGATGCTACATTGTCAAAAATTCTAGAAGAGCTGAAAGAAATGAGAACAGCGAATGACAACCTCGCTGCGAAAACAGAAGCGGCAAATAACAACTTGGCCGCGACGATGACCGAATTAACAACCAAGACGGAGGCGGCAAATAGCGACCTGGCCGCAAAGTTGGAGACGGCAAATCAGTCTCACCGCGGAAAAGGCTGAACTGACCACGGAAATGAAGTCTGCGAACGAGACCCTCGCCGAAAAATTTGAAGAGCAATTGACCGGCGTGAGGGATGACGTCGCGGAGCTGGGCAAGCGGATGGGTCAAGTAGACGAGTGCATTAACGACCTAGAGGGAAAGACCGATACCAACATTAAGTCCCTGAACACCATGGCGGAGGACATCGTCGGCAGGAGGTTGAAGGACTTGAAGGCCGACGCGCCGGGATGCGACAAAATATCTGCGCGCCTCAAACCTCCTAAATACGACGGCGTGACAACTTTGGAAGTCTTCTGCCGCCAGTTCGACACAGTTGCCAAGCGCAACAAGTGTTCACCGGAGGAAGAGGCCACACAGCTAATAGTCAGCCTCCAGGGACGAGCCGCAGATTTCCTGAATGCGGTTCAGACAGCGGCGGCCCCCAAGGAAATGTGGGAGGTCCTGGAGAACCGCTTCGGAAACCACCGCTTAGCCGCAGCGTACCGCAGCCAGCTGACGTCAAGGTCACAGCAGCCAGGGGAGACGCTGCAGGAGTTTGCCCTGGAAATCGAACAGCTGGCCAGTTAAACCTCAGTCGAACTCCCACCAGAGTTCGTATCCCGAGAGGCTGCCTACACCTTTATCGACGGGGTACGAGACACGGAAATTCGTCAGCGCCTAATGCTCGGCGATTACAAAACCATCCACGAAGCGCTAACAGTAGCATTTAGGATGGAGACGACCAAGGTGACGGATACCCCGACGTCGAGGACCAGAAGTATCCGCAACACTGGAGATCGAAGTCCAGCCGAGGGACGCCGGCGAAGACATAGTGGCCTGTGTTGGGGGTGTGGAGAACCGGGACACTTTGGAGAGAGACTGCCCACCCAGGGAGAGCTGCTGGAAAACGAGTAAGGGCCGTAGTGGAGAGGGGAACGTCGGCGCCATCATCACCATCCCCTCGAGTGACACTGCGCGCCGTCAGCCGGCGTACGCTAGACAGCCTCATCGCGGACGGTTGGGTGAGAGGGAAGCCGTGCTGCGTACTCCTAGGCACCGGGACAGCCGTGAATATCATCAGACCTGACGTGGTGAAGGGTTTGCCGTCGAGAAAGCCGAGCCGACCTAAACAGCTAGTGATGGCATCGGGTGACACCTTGTCTGTGGAGAAGGAGGCTCTGCTGAAGCTGACCTCGGGACGGAGTGCCGTGCGTCAGTTGGTATTCGTCGCGAAGGTGGCTGAGGTGATACTTGGACTGGATGCCCTCAGAAGCCACAAGGTGACGGTCGACATCAGCAGAAAGGTCACCGTCTCAATGGAGAACAGCTGATACTCCGGTAACCCGAAGAAAGCCTGGGAATTTGCAAAGTCATCCTGAAGGAAGAAGTGGTTGTCCCCGCAAAAAGTGAGGTGTTGGTGACGACGCGACTGGAGGGCCAGCGGACGAAGAACATGATTCTGAACCAGAAGACGCCTGTGCACGGACTGTGTAGCCAGGGCAGGAGCTGCCAGTGAGACTGTTAAACCCAATGGACACCGACCACGACTTCCAGGCCGGGTCGGAGTTGGGGACGTGCGAACCCGTGGTCAGCGTAACACCAATCGACGAGACCCAGGAGCCAGTGCCGACGCAATACCTGGGGCCCCGGCTGAAAGGCTTATTGGAGGGCGGCCGACCACCTGATCGCAGAAAGCTCGAAAAGGTTCGACAACTGCTGAGACGATACCAGCACGTCTTTAGCCAAGATGACAGCGACTATGGCCGCACGGACCGAGTGCTCCATCACCTCCACACCGGAGACGCCCGGCCCATTTGGCAACCACCTAGAGGTGTTCCGCTTGCGAAACAAACGGCGGTACGGGATATGCTAGAGGACATGAAATCCAGGGGAGTTTTTTTTTTTGCAATTTACGTCCTCCAACGTTAAGTCATATCGGACGATGTGTGAAATGATGCTCAAATGAGTCCGGGGTACATGGAGCTTAGAGTTACCCGACATTCGTCTGTCAGTATAAGGGAAAACCCCGAAAAAACTTATCCAAGTAACTCACCCTGACCGAGATTCGAACTCTGATATTCGGGGCCTCTTGAACGTGAGCCAGACACGCAACCATCTACGCTACCGAGGCGGGTCCAGGGGAGTGATTGAAGAGTCTGACAGCCCTTGGTGTTCCTCTGTAGTTCAGGTGACGAAGAAGAACGTTGACCTACGCTTCTGCGTGGACTACAGGAAGTTGAACGCTGTCAGCAGGAAGGATTGCTTCCCCTTACCCCGGATTGACCACACTCTGGACACGCTTGCTGGTGCGCAGTGGTTCTCGACCCTAGACCTGAAGTCGGGTTTCTGGCAGGTGGCTCTAGACCCAAGAGACAAAGAAAAGACTGCATTCTCGACAGGCCAAGGACTTTGGCAGTTCACTGTTATGCCCTATGGCCTCTGCAACGCGCCAGCTACCTTCCAACGCCTCATGGAGTCAGTGATGAGAGGGTCGACTTATGAAGCGCAACCTGCTACAACTGGACATCATCATTGTCGGTAAGACCTTCGAAGAATATCTGGAAAACCTGAGCAAGGTGCTACAGAGGAGGCAGGCAACCAACCTGAAGCTAAACGCAAAGAAGTGCCAGCTCTTCCGCAAGGAAGTCAACTACCTGGGCCATATAGTCTCACCAACCGGAGTGGCCACAGTCCCGGAGAACACACAAACCGTGAGAGATTTGCCTCGGCCGAAGGATAAGAGAGAATTGCGCAGCTTCCTGGGGCTGTGCAGTTACTACCGCCGTTCTCCAACATCGCCATACCCCTCACCCGCATAGGCGCTATGTGTGGACGGAGGACGCCGAAGGCGCTTTCCAGCACCTGAAGAAGACACTGTGCAGTGCTACTATTTTGGGATTCCCACAACCAGTTGGGGCCTTCATTGTGGACACCGACGCCAGCGACCATTGCATTGGAGGCGTCCTATTCCAAGTCCACGATGGCCATGAGCGAGTGATAGCCTAGTACAGTAAGATGCTATCCAAGGCAGAGAACTACTGCGTCACCCGGCGAGAGTTACCGGCGGTGGTAAATACCTTGTAACGCTTCCACAAGTACCTGTACAGTCATTCCACATGAGGACTGACTACTCCGCCCTAACCTGGCTACTCAGCTTTGGAAACTTGGAAGGTCAGAAAGCACGTTGGGGGCAGAGGCTGCAGGAGTACGACTTCACCTCTGAACATCGTAGACGTTCCAGCCACGGTGACGCAGACGCCATGTCCCGAAGACCCTGCCCAGGAGAGTGCGGCACAAGAGTGGAAGAGAAGGAGCGTGCCGCAGCTGTCCGAGTGGTCACGGCAGTGCCTGCGGATGGCTGGGATAGCGCAGGCCTGCGGAGGGAGCAGCTGGCGGACGCAGGCTTGGGGCCACTCTTGAGGGAAGTGAGGGCACGGCAAGGTAACCTGGAAGGATATCGCACCGTGGAACGCCACACACAAGTCGTACTGTGCCCAATGGGACTCGCTGAAGATTAGAGACTGCGTGCTGTTACGGGTTGAGCCCAGAGGATCTACTCCCATTAGTCCTGAACCCGTAGGAACTGGACCCGGGCCTCCTTCAACCAGGGAGTTATCCGAGCTGTCCCAAAGGGCGCTCGGCGTCCTCCGTGGGGCTTTCCATAGGGCAAGACCTAGAAACTAACAAGACCCCATCTGGTCCTATGGACTCAAGACGGGATGGGCTGTTACGGGTATGAGAATCACCTGAGGGGAAGACGCAAAGAGAACAGTTGGTACTTCCCCAGAGTAGGGTTCTGGATGTCTTGGAGGAAGTGCACACCGGTACTTCAGGACACCTGGGAGCAAACCGAACAATCGACCAACTCCGACAGCGCTACTACTGGCTGAGGCTCCGAGCATACGCTGAGAGATGGTGCCGTTAATACCACGTGTGCGCGGCGAGTCGCGGCCGCCAGACTAGGAGCCAGGGTCGCATGCAGCAGTACAGCGTCGGAGCGCCATTCGAACGGATCGCCGTCTACATAGCTGGTCCATTCCCAGTGTCCGACCGAGGCAATAAGTATCTGATGGTGGTCGTGCACTACATCACCAAGTGGCCGGAGGTATATGCCATCCCGAACCAGGAGGCGAAGACAATTATAGACTGCATCGTGTAGCAATTATTCTGCCGTTTTGGGGTGCCCTTAGAGCTCCACAGTAATCAGGGCACCAATTTTGAATCCAACCTGATGAAGGAGGCACTAGAAAGTCTTGGGGTGAACAAGACCCGCACAACACCCCTAAATCCACAGTCGGGCGGCATGGTGGAGAGTTACCTTAGAAGAACATCCGAGAAAGGTCGTGGCCAGCCATCAGCGAGACTGGGACATAAGCGTGCCACTGTTCTTGCTGGCCTACCGCTCAACACACATCACTAGGATGACGCCAGCCAGCTTAGTGTTCGGCCGAGAGTTACGCCTCCCTCGTGACCTGGCTTATGGGAGCCCCTCGGACGCAAAACAGCCAGCAACTGAGTATGTGGAGAACCTGGTGGGCCATCTCCACGACATGCATGAGATGGCTCGTCAGAACATTCAGAAGGCGAGCGACCGCATGAATACCAGATACGACAGGCAAGCCAACAGCCAAGGGTTCCAGCAAGGTGACCTGGTCTGGTTCTACCGTCCTACCCAGACCAAGGACGATGCCCGTAACTTCAACAACCATGGCAAGGACCGTACCGGGTGGTGAAGAGGATTAACGACGTGGTCTATCGCATCCAGAAGGTGCCCCGAGGGAAGATGGTGGTACACCAAGATCAACTGGCCCGCTACGATGGTGCAGTTCGGGACGACCAGCCTTGAGGGAGTCGTACCGCGAACCAATTATTTACGATACCGCGTTGAAGAGTGATAAGGGACAGATATTTCCGGGTGGAGATAAACAGCTTGCCTAAGCAGATAAACATAGCACGGGGATAAAAGGCATGCCAAAAAAGATAAGGTGAGGTAAATGGAACATTCTAGTGACATCTTGATAGAGGACAGTCGATTTCTTGTTTGTTACAGAATGTTCCAGACATGTTTAGTGGTATATATAAGAGGCGACACGCAAGCGAGCGGTTGTAAACAGAGTCTTGACTTGAGTTGTAATCGAAACTGGTGTTTTGGAAGTGAACTTTGTTGTGGTCTACGACCTTGGAAGATTGTATTTGTGTCTTATGTAATTCTGCTTCTACTGTAAATGTATTTCTAAGGAAATAAAGAACATTTTGAATTTCTGCAGCTTGAACTTTTAATTCTATGAAGCCACAAAGTCACAGTATATAATTGTTACATTGTGTTCATCTAAATTTTATTTTTAATATTTTAATTATATCTTTTCTTTTATTAAGTTATGTTTTTATTATAAATTTTGAATATTTTTTATATACATAAGTATAATGCTTACATCGATAACATGCATTTATAATATTACTGCGTTGTATCCGTTTTGTCGGCATGGTCGTTTTCCGTGTCTTATTTCTTCTTGGGAGCGTCACTGTTGTCTGGTTCAGGTTGCTTTCGTTCTTCGTGTTGTCTCATGATCGTCAGCATGGGTGGGTCGCTTGTTATCTTCTTTGGATATATTTGCACTGTTTATACTCCTTGGCTTTTTATTAGTTGCTCCATAGATTGTTGCTCTTTGGGTGGGCGGTCGCTGGCGTTTTCCATAAATCGGATAATGGATATCCTTATGGTTTCTGCTATAGTTGCGGTCTCGGATATTTCATGCATTTCATCACTTTTTAACCATGGTGGAAGTTTCATTGATATTCTCAGGAATAATTGTTTTGTTTCGATTCTGTCCTTCGTTGACTGGGACGTGATTAGCCATAGTTCTACTGCGGCGTACTTGAAGGTTGGTCTGATGACAGTTTTGCATAGTTGCTTTTGGATGCTGGTGATAGTCCTTCCTTCCGTTCTGGATAGGAATCTTAGGCATTTCTTTGGAATTTTTGCCTCTTGTATTTTCTTGGTGTAATGTGTCTTTGTGGTTAGTTTCTCTGTTATACTCACTCCCAGTAATTAAATCTTCTTTTGGGTAGGGATGGCGTGCTCGTCGTATTTGATGGCTGTATCCATATATTTTTCTTTGTGTTGTCTTCGGAAGATTATGCATTGTCTTTGCAGGGTTTATGGCCTCTCCATTTGCTTAAAGTCTCGAATTGTTTTTCCAGTTTCGATTTGCAGTGTTGTCTTGCTGTGGAATACCAGTATGCGGTGTCATCTGCGTATTGTACGAGCTGAATGGGTTGGTGAATTGGTAGACGGTGTCAGCGGTGTATATTGTATAGAGTAGGCTAGATATGGTGCTATCTTGCGAGCTTCCTGCCTCTAGCTTGTTGGGTGCTGATTGTCCATGTATCTTAATCTGTGGTGTTCTGTTGGATAAAAAAATTGAGTATCGATCTAGTTACTCGTTCTGGGATTCCCATTTGGGCCATTTTATACAGGCCATGTATCCAATATATAATAATTAATAATAATAACCCATGGCGCGACATCCCTTAGAGGACCAAGGCCTACCAACCCGACTGCCGGCCTCACGCCCACTTACGCACGGCAGAGGTGGACGATCATCCAACCGATACGGGGAGATGTGGTCAGCATCTCGGCATCCCCCAGCCGGAATGTTGGTTTCCATGACCTGGGCCGCTTACCTAGCGTAAGCTTCTCACGATACTGAGTGGGCACCGGTCCTATGCCCGGGACCTAAAACCCCACCACATGGGTGGCATCCAGAAGACGGCAGCTGTCGTGAATCCTCGTTTTGTCTTTGCTATGATGATTCTAAGCAGTTGGTTCTGGATTGTGATGCTTGAGCGGAAGCCTGCTTGTGTTTTTCGTATGAAGTTTTGATTTTCGAGGAAACTGTTTAGGCGTTTTACGAGGATTTTCTCTAGTACTTTCGACATTGTTGCTGTTGAAGAGAATGGTCTAAGTTTTCGTGGCTTACGTTGCTTTTTGCTGGTTTTTCTAACAGGATTAGGTACCCTTGCTTCCAGGTATTTGAGTGGTGTCCATACTATGATACTAGATTGTATAAAATAACACTTTTCTTCATCATTTCGTGTGGGATATTTTTATGCATAGTGTGTGTGGTGATGTCGGCATCTCAAAATGTTGAAGACTTCTTTGATATGTTTTTCCATGTCGTCACTTGGATTTAGATCCGGTGCTGGTATTGCGTGAAAGAAGAGCTGGCTGTTACTGTGAATGTAATCAGTTGTTGCTTGGTAATGAGTTTCGTCGACTTTTGGATTATCGAGTATACGAAATACTGTCCGATAATTGTTCTCCAAGATTTTTAAGTTTCTCATCCATGGAGTGGATACTTTTGTTGTTCAGCTGTAGGAGGAAGGGAACTGTTTAGTATTTCGAACACTCTTGACGAATTACCAGAATTCCTTTGGTAGCCTAGCCATAAATATTGTCACAAACTAGGCCGCGCCGTGGCTCAGTGGTTAGACCGCTTGGCTCTCACCAAGGCGGCCCGGGTTCGATCCCAGGTGACCGCAAAGTGAGATTTGTGGTGGACAACAGGCACTGGGGCGGGTTTTCTCCGGGACCTCCGGTTTCCCCCGCCATCTCATTCCACCGGTGCTCCATCTTCATCTCATGCATCATTGTCACCGCCTGCGGTGCCGTATGTATTAAAAGCGGGCGTTAAACACTACACATTTCATTTTGTCACAAACTTTTGGTTTTGATTGTAGCACGAGTTTTGCAAGTGGCAAGATGCACTTTAGCTCAAGGTCACCCCTGGTCAGTGCATGTCAAACAGTGAAAGAGTAGATTTGCTTCGCTTAAGCATGGGGTTGAGTGATTAAGAAAATAGGGTAGCAGTGATTGCCTTGCACAAGGATGGAAATTCACCCACTGAGATTTTCAAACCGCTGAAACATTTGAAAATCAGCAAAAGAATTGTTTACAGGGCAATCCAGTGGTTTATTGAGACTGGCAGTGTAAGTGACTGGTCAAGGGATGGTCGACCTCGCAGTGTGACAACAGTGGCAGTTAAGCAGTGAAGGCACGTGTACAGCGAATTCCAGTCCGGAAGCAGATCATGGCATGGGAGCTCGATGTTTCCCCAATATCAATATCTAGGATAATTTATGAAGACATGGGGGTCAGAGCTTACCAGCGGAGCACACGGCATTTCTTAACACCACAGCTGAAGCAGCAAAGTGAAATCAACGCAGCTCCTGCAGCAGTATGCCAACAATGGACATCGGAAAATTCTCTTTACTGACGAGAAAATAGTTATCATTGAGAGCTTTAACCGCCAAAATGACAGGAAATAGTAATCTTAGATACAGCTACATACAAAGAAAAAAATGTTAGAGTTACTACAACAAAAAGAATTCGAGGAAATAGATTCTAATCCACTCAACCGATGCATAAAAGATGTACAAAAAACCATCATTAATAGTAAAATCTTAACAACTACAGAACAAAAAACTATCAAACCGGACAACCCTACCCTTGCAAGACTATATGGTTTACCTAAAATACACAAACCCAACATACCCATGAGACCCATTGTAAATAATATAAACACTCCTACTTACCTTCTGGCAAAATGGCTAACCAAAAAATTTCAGTCCTTTCCACAATTCCATACTCTGAGTATAAAAAACTCTTTAGACCTGGTAGAAAAAATTCAAAATCTTAAACTAAAACCTCATGACACTTTAGTATCCTTTGATGTCCGCTCCCTCTTCCCTAGCATTCCATTAGACAAACTTTTGATTCAACTGAAAAAGTGGCTAAATTCTATAAACCTGAATGCCAATGCAATAGAAGAATATTTGGCAATGACTGAATTATGTATACATCAAAATTATTTTGACTTCGATGGAAAATATTATAAACAAATTTCAGGACTAGCTATGGGAAGCCCGCTATCACCATTTTTGGCCAATCTATACATGAGCTTTTTCGAAACACATATTACTAAAGCCTTCCCTCATATGTTTAAAACATGGTACAGATACGTAGACGACATCTTTGCAATAGTGCCCTACAAACTAATAGATGATGCTTTGAAACTACTCAACCTGCAAGAACCCAGCATACAATTCACAGTGGAAACTGAAGTGGACTATACTCTACCTTTTTTAGATCTTAAAATAAAAAAAAGCAATGAAAAACTAGAATTTGGCATTCATAGAAAAGCAACACATACAGATAATTACATCAAAGCAAATAGTTTCAACCCAATTCCACACAAACATGCAACCATCAACAGTCTGACACACAGATTAGTAAATCTACCTCTCAGCCAGCAAAAATATCAAAACGAATACCATCGAATCTTAAAAACTGCAATTAAAAATGGATATGGAAAAAAACCTTGTAGATAAAAAACTAAAATTATTCAAACTTCAAAAGAGATTAAAACAGATCACAGCTCTCACACCAATAAAACAAGAAATTAGATTTGCTAAATTTACTTACCATCCCTGGGCCACAAAAAAAGTTCCAAAAAATATTCAAGAAATACAATATAACATTGGCACCAAAAAACAATTACAACATTAAAAACCTACTTCACAGTAATAATACTGATAAGATAAAACTAGAGGAAAAGTCAGGCATTTACAAGATTAAGTGTAAAGACTGTGAAAAAATTTACATAGGGAGGACAAAAAGAAACATAGGCACTAGAAAGAAAGAACACTTCAGGCACTTAAGATACAAAAATATTGATAAGTCCGCAATAGCAGCTCATTTCTGGTCTGAAAATCATGAAATTGAAGATAACACAGAATTACTAAAATACGTACAAAAACATAGTGAACTCGTCATATGGGAGAGGATACTACATAGAAAAACATAAAAACCAACTAATGAACTTTGAAATCCCGCTAGAAGAGAATCCCACATTCAAGTTCATCACTAAATCCACAGATGGCAGCAACAACCCCAGAATTACCCACACCGCTGGATCTAACTTCAGTCGCACAAGAGCCGTAGATGCAGGCGATGATTTGCGAAACATGTCCTCAAAATAGGTACGAAAGTGAAGCAGATGTGTAAAAAATACGACTCATCTATAATTTAATCCATTATTCTGTTTTATGCTGCTGGAGCTACTAGGATTTTGACGGGAGATGTAGGGCTCTCTTTGTTCCTGTAACTTATCCTTGGTTCTGGGATACCTATAGATGATTCTCAAATTAGTGTCCTTTAGTGTTTTCTTTAATAATTTTCCGTTTTGATTTGTGTCTGGCAAACACTACCGGATTCCAACAGGGTGACCTCCTGTGACTCTATGTACTAAGAAGACCAAAGAGAGGTCGCCGAAGTTGCCACACTAGTGAAGCAGACTGCATTAGGCTCACCCTATCAACTATGTTGTACAGTGCATTTGGTGTCAACTGCAAGCGAAGCTACTCGTGGCAGCTAGATGATCAAGCTTATCACATGGATAACTGTGGCCTTCAGAGCTACTAGTTGGGAGATAAGCAGGGCAGCGCTCTCTCCGATGAAAATACCAGGAATGCCTCTGACATGCAACGAGATGATTCTGCAACATTCTGTCCCGGCCTACTACAAACTCTGGGAACTTCGACTACATGTGGCCAAGTGTGCTGCTCTGCAAACAATATAAAAGCAGCTGTTTTCTAGAGCATATAATAAGAAAGAAGATGAGTGCTTTAACATTCAAGCAATGAAGCAGAACAAACAGGCTGCTTTTTCATGATTTAATACACCATCCTTGTAAACCACTGAAGAGAGCTGAAAACTGAAGTCACGATATTTTGATAGATTTGCATCAATCTGTCAAACAAATATCAGGTTAAAAAACAGACATTCATTTTAATTAAACAATTCTCTTAGGTAAGTATGCTCTTTTATATGCTGTCATGAATTTCTCCTCCCAAAATTGAGACTGAGAATCATGATTTGCTAGTTATAATTAACTGATGAGTATTACAGATTGCACTGATCTCAATATATGGAAGCAACTATGCTTTCATTCATTAAAAGAAATCTGTCTCTGAATATAAAACTGGGAAGAGACAGTATGTTACAGCATCTGTATATTTTCATCAATGGAGAGAATCACAATAAGAAGCTAGATTGCCAGTGAAATATGGAACTGCAATTCAAGGTAGACATTCAGGTTTATGTAAATTTAACAGGTACCATTTTCGTGTAATTCACTGACTGTTAGTACTTGTGATGCTCAAAATGCATTCTAATTACACGTGTTAAAATTTGAAAGTAATCTATTAGATTCACATGTCTAACAATGTCATTGTTCTAAAATCTGCTCAGTTACCTGCAGTATAAAATACAATACTTTTGAAAGGGTAGAGAAGGCAGTAAAGGCATTTAAGGTGCCTATTAGGGATGGGACCAGTCACATTGTATCACACTGTTACAAAACAAATTTTATTCATAAAGAATATCTGAAAACCTTTGTCATTGTGCTTTGATTCTTCTTTTGTACTCTGGATATATGTATTAACTGATAAATGCTATAAAATAAAACTGATTCACATGACAATGCATACTTACACAAACTAATTTCTTATATACTTTCATGTAAAAGCAATTACATTGAACTAAAGACAGAAACATTTAACAAACTGATAACGGATGAGTTTCTGTTGTTCACTGGCAATTATTTTGATACAGTAAGGTAGCATCTGTAGGAACGTGTGATGCTTGCACTTGGAAGATATCTGGTTCAATTCCTGCCAGGCCAGTCACACTGTCCATGGGTTTCTTCATGATTTCCCCAGTGAGTAGGCACATGGAATGCTTCCTCTTATACCACAAATTTCCTCTACTCATATTATTTTGTATTTCATGTTTCAGACGAATTTCAAGGCAGGGTATGATTGGTTGATTACAGACAGATGGCACAAATGTTTTTTCCAGCTGCTTACAGGGGATTAGTTGTTTCTGACTATGCCAGAGATAAGCCTTTCCTGAACAACCCAGCATATGATCCAGACTTTAAACTTGGAATCACCAAGAATCTTTCCACATCTCTGTCACTCTTCTGCTTATTTATAGCCTCCTGCAGTACCTTCACTTCATCTATTCCTCCAGGTGGCAGTCACAAACTATCCATCTTGGGTCAAGGTGAATGGGTCCATCTACATTCCCTTGTCATAATCATAGTAATATACACAGCTTTATTATATTTTTCCCAGTAAGATACTCACCTCTGAATTGGCACAAAAATAGTACGGATAACTGTTGAATGAGTTAAACAGTTCTGAAATTCTGGAATTTGTGAAATTCTTTCACGAGAAACTGGCAATTATATTTTTTCCAGTTATTATTGCTGCATTAAAACACTATATGATGCTATGTTTATTCCTAAAATTAAGTAATGAACTGCACAAATGTTTTTGTTTGTTTGTTTTTAATTAAGCAATGAACTGCACAATGCCTTTTTTTCCCCCAAACAACCTCCTTTTCATACATAGTATGGAAAACATTTTGATCAGGACAAATGCAAATATGCATCAACATTTTAATATTTCTTATGTTGCTTTATACAGTAATAAAATGGATTTGCTAAGTATAATTTGCAATTATTATGATAAATGATTAGAGCCTTTTAACATAAAATACACTATCTTCATCTAAAATATGTACTAGCACTAAAAATAGAAAATAGACTACATTAGTATAGTTAAGTCTGGCAATTATTTCTTTATTGGCAGATACAAAAGTTTTAAAAATATAAAAATTTTCCCTGATGTTAAAACTGTATTTATTAACAGTCTGCAAATGCTACCTTACATAATTTATTTTAGCTTCTTAACAATCTCGTGGTCAAACTCTCTTCATTGCGACCTTCATGATTGGCTCAACCAGCAATTTCATTCTTTTTTCCTACTGGTATTAGCTACCAAATCTTTAGCTTCCCTACATATTTAAGTTTGGTGGTTTATAGAATGGTCTACACCTTTCATAATACACCTTTGTGCTTCTTTCTCTTACTACTTCTTCAACATTCAACTCTGATCGAAGCAACCGCAACTAGAAAAAACATAACAAAAGCATCTATTTTAGTTAAGTACAAAAGGTTTGTGATGCAATATTACAAGGTACAAAGGAACATGTAAACCCTTGGATAAAATACACAAACATTTATTTGCATTTTAAAACTTTTTGTAAAAACTTAATGTTGTTTCATTTTTTAATACTTTGCAATTATATGCAATTAAAATTTCTTTTGTCCATAATGTGTGATAGAAATATCAACCATATCACTACTCTGCATTTGGTTTTATAATACTTTCAACATAAACACAATATTAAAGACTCCAACAACAGTTCCAAGTTATTAATTCAACTTTTATTTAATTATATTTACCTCAAAAATTGCCAAGGAAGTTCTATAATTGGTCTATACAATATCACTGTTTAATTCCAGCAAACATTAATTATTGGAGACTACAGTAAGAGCCTGAATCATAATAATCATAGGAGTAGTCATATTTTCCCCAAAGAGATACAAGCAACCTATGATTTTTTGGATTATACAATTCTGAAACATAACTCCACAAATATATTTTAGGAATACATCCATGCAATTTAAGTTTTATAATTTTTTCTGAATTGAAATTCAACTGGTGAGAAAAACATTTTTTATTAACAAACAATTAACAGTTTTTATAAACTGCTTATGAAACATATACTGTGCATTTTCACTATCTAACTTATGTAGGGTATTTTTTGGCGAATAAGAGCAAGGTTATGATATGTCATGGTATATTAAGCACTAAAACAAATAAATCTTGGCTATTCCTGGGCTGGGCCCTGGCCCCTTTGCTAACAGGGCAGCCCTTCAATACAATTACATAGTTTATACATGTTTACCCCTTTTAATGGTCATCACTTTGTATTTACTTTTCTATCCTGCACTAATTTTTCTTTTTGCGATATCTATCCCTGTAAATTACTTGTTTCAACTACTGTTTCACTCTGCCTGTGTTCACTTAACCTCACTTTTCAATATTTCTCACTTAAATGCCACCTCATTTCTTGTGCCCCCTTTCCCTATTACAAATTATTTAACTTCACTAGCAGTATTTTTCAATCCTTCTTCCAGTGAACTTATCACTTCATCACAATTTCTCATATCCTCTCCCCAGCTTCTCACAACCCCATTCTAATCTCTCTTCCCTTTCTGCAATTTGTGCAGCCTATCACATTTGCTCATATCTTGTCCTCTACCTCTCACGGATGACCCATTCCATTTCTTTACTTCTGCTATTTACCCATAAAAGCCATATTTTTGTCTTGCTGACATGCCTCTATATCTTGATATCCCCTCTTGTCCCTTTTCTAATCTCTTGAATTCCTGCACTTGTTTCACACTGATTTTCCCTGATTCCTTGTATCCTCACACTTGTTTCACTCTGTACTTGCTGTAATGCAATTTCATTTTTTTTTATTTTCTTCTTTGCGCCACCAACTGCCATTTCTGAGATTTCCCCCCCTCTTCTCTTTCATTTGCATTGCTCATCACTTCCCTCTATCAATGCACAATGCATTTACTCCACATTTTTTCTGGACTTTCACACTAGATATTAAAGTCAGCTTATTTGAGTCTACTGCATCGACACTTGTATGCTCCGCTTCTTGAAGAGCAAGGTTAGCTGCCATATAACTTTTAATTTTCATTAGCTTTAAATTATTTAGACACAGAAAGCATTACCTATTTTTCTAAGATTAAGAAATTATTAATTTTAAAATAATATGGTAAATAATCACTCCAATTTTAGATTTCTTAACTTAATTTTTATCACAATTTTTTATAAACAAAGCAAATTCTTGCATTTTTGGGAGGTTCATGATTTCATTGTTCTCTTTGTGTCATCAAATCTCTGACTGCTTAATTAACCTTCAATTTCAGAGGACAAGTTTAATGTAACTGCATAACATGCTTCCTTCTCCAAACTGATCATTCTGACCATCATCATCACATTGTACCAGGCTGTCTGCATAAACCATTAGTATTTTTCTTTAGGGCAGCTTCTGGATGCTATCTTCATTTGTGTAAGGTGAGACAGATACACCAACATGTTGCCATCCTAAAACCTATTGCTGTTAAGTGTGTTAGTAATGTCCAATCTTCAAACAGTCATACATTCTAAAAGTACTGAATTGTATATGTTATGGTCCTCAATGTACTTGGATGTTGATTGTTGTGAGCAAGTGGACCTCTACACATCAGTTGATTGGTAGACTGACAAACATGAAGCTAGCTGGAGTCCATACTAAATTCCAACCCTGTTGATAGTGCTTATACATTTACTCAGTTATTCTTCAATTTTTATGTATTGCTCTAACAACCTGTCAAATTTAAACTGCAGTAGTGCTGTGCAGGTCTTGTGGACTCAAAACTGCTATTCCTCCTTCATTAGATTTGACTGGATCCTGGTGTCCTAGGTCAGTGTAGTTCTCGCAATGTTAAATGATATCTTACTTAAGAAACCCCACATTGCTTTAGATTCTTAGTTACGGATGGCATACATTTCACACACTTGGTCAAGCACCACCAGCAGCTATTTATTTTCCAGTCAGTTACAAGGAAGTTCCAGCAACATTGATGGCAATGCGCTCAAAAAGGTCTTTTCATATAATATTGCTGCATGAAACCTCAGCTTGTCTGTAGGTCATGACTTGCCATTTAGAAGCCATACTGAAAGGCAATCTCTGGACATCTGATCTTACCTTTAACTGCAACTGATAGCATTGGCATTTGCCATGTGGTTGTGTCGCAGATGTCCTCTCTATGTTCTAGCATGCAGTTCCTCTAGGGTGTTCTTTGCATTGCTTCAAAGAAGAATCAGCAACTTTGTATGTACTCCCCAATAGTGGACTGGCACTAAGATCTGGACATTTCTTGTACTGTTACTCAAAAGTTGTTTGTATGTATGTATACCATTTTTCCCTTGCTCTTTCCATAAATTCCCCTAGCATTTTTATATCCTCTTTCTTTTGTAGCTTCATTATCCTAATTTTTAGATCTTCTATATTAACATTCTCCTTATTTTTTGGTAAAAACTGTTTTCTCCATAGCTTTGATTCTTCACATTCTACTATAAAATGTAGATCATTGTCTACTCCTTCACATAAAGGGCATCTTATCCAAGGTCACTTACATCTATCTTCTCTTAACCTATATACACTTAATCTAATCCAAGCCGAACCTTCTCTTCCTATATAGAACTATAACAATTTGTAACTTAAAACTTCACTTATAAGAAACGATGATGATTTTCTTATAAATTGTCCGGGATCACGATTTCATGTAAAACTTTTACATATGTAAAGTTTTTTACTTTTTTATTTTACTTTTCATGTAAAAGTTTTACATGAAATTGCGATCCTGGTCAATTTATAAGAAAATCATCACCATTTCTTATAAGTGAAGTTTTAAGTTACAAACTGTTATATTTGTATATATTTGTTTGCTTCATTGTTAATAGCTTCACATTTTATGTACTTCTCTTCCTAACCAACTGCATACATCCAGGTATTTCTCTCTGCCCCAATCCATCTTTAGTTGACTATAAACTACCAAACTTTTCTTACCACAAAGACTATGAAATAATTCTTGTTTCTCTATATCTTCCATTCTATTCCTTATTTCAACCCAGAAACCTCTAACTTGTCCCCCTCTTCCCATATGTTACCCATTCCAATTTCCTGTAATATTCTTCTTATAATCTGAACCCAATTCGTCCCCGCACAAATTTCTGCTACTTCGCTAAACATCTTTTTAGAATATTATGCTCACCTAGTAACTTTATTCCATACCAGTATTTCATCAACCTTTCTACTATCATCCCCTTACTACCCACTCTTCCCATTTCCAGCATTGTAGAAGTGTTTGGTGATGAGGTAGGTAAAGCCAAATCCTGTTTATAAAACAATCTGTGTTCTATCAACTGTCACCATAACAACTGATTTTTGGCTTCAACAACTGATTTATACACTTTTTCCAGGCAACCAATTTGCATTTCCAGTATTTTCTGAAGGCACAACCTTATGCCATTCATTGTTACTCTTCTCTTAGCTAAGACACTAATTGTATGTGTCATTTCATCTCCCATTACTACTTAGTCTTACTCCTAAATAATCAAATTTCCTTATAATTTGCAGTTCTTTACCTTCCACATACCACTTTTCCTCCTCCCCTTTAAATACCATTATCTTTGACGTTATCCAGTTCTTCCACTATATCATCAATTTAATAATAATAATAATAATAATAATAATAATAATAATAATAATAATAATAATAATAATAATAATAATAATAATAATAATAATAATATGGGACTGAGCTTACAACCCTGCCTTAGTCCCAAATAGCTTGCAATCCTTCCTGTTATTTCATCATTGTTTTGCTAATACAAAACTGTGTAAATATTCTGAATTGCGAACTTAATCCATTCTTTTTCAGTTTAATCCATAATGTTTCTCTATCTATGGTATTAAACACTTTCTCTAGATCAATAAATGCCATACATACTCTTAACTCTTTTCATACTTAAGTATTTATCTATGGCTGACTTTATAAGAAAAATATTATCGACCGTTCTCCTTCGTTTTCTGAATCCAACCTGGAATACTGATAATTTATTTTCCTCTTTCCTCTTCTTGCTAAAATCCCAGTATAAATCTTTCCTAAAACTAACAATAAACTAATACCTCTATAACTGACTGGATCTTTTGACATTTCCTTTCGCCTAATAAATATGTACTATTATGCTACTCTTCCAATTTTGCGGCATGTTTCCTCCCTCAAATATAATATGCATCAGGTTAGACAGCATCTCATTCCTTTCTTTATTCTCCAACTATTTTTCCCAAAATGCTCCTGGTATAATATCAATTTCTGTTGCTTTATTATTTTTTAATCTTTTTTTTCCCTCCCATATCTCTGATGAGATATTTTATCTAAACTATCTACATAACCTATATCTAGAGTTAACGGGATCAAATTTGTAGGTTTGGTTCCCTTATCTAGTAACTCTTTAAAGTAACTAGACCATATTTTTGGCGCTATAACATTTTCCATTTTAGCACTTTTTACATTCCTCAGATTATTTGCCACCCTACAATAATCATTTTTCACAGCTGCTTCAAGCAGACTCCTGCTTACTCTCACTCCCCATTTTTTCTTGTTTTACTTCAGTTAAACATTTATAACTCCACTTTATGATTATAAGATTTCTTAGATTCTTGGTCCTCTTGTACCTTCCACCTCCTAATTCCTGCTCAACCCTCCTCTTGGACATAAAACACTCATCATACTATCCCTTTATTTGTATTTGCCCCCCCCCTTTTTCTCTCTTTCATTCTACACCCTGACTTTTTAACTAACCACTCTATTTGCTCTGTTACCTCCTCTGATTTCCTCCTTTTAATAATTCATTTATACTAGCCCGTGTATCTTTCCCCATAATCAAATTTAACCTATCTACAAATATCTCCCCCCTCCTCCCCCTCCCTTCTCCACTTAAATACTGTGACATCACACGTGGCTTCGCCCTCTGGTGGCATATGCGTGATCTCGCTCTCTTCAGGAGCCAACCTTTGGCTGAGACGGAGGCATGTTAGCAGTCCTAGCATGTATAAGGCCCACCTTTGTAACTATTTAATGTATGTAAGCATACACTCTAAATCCTTTCATGGAAGTGTTGAAAACAGTGTTGTTGTATAAATTAAATTAATTGGGAGTCGATTAATGACACTAAACAACACTTACTTTTAAATTTTCCCGGAACTAGTTTCAGAGGCCTTCCCTCTATCTTCAGCCGGACATCTTTTTCCCAGTATTCCAACAGTTGAACTCATGTTACTCCTCAAGAAATGGCTCATACAAACTAACATTTCAGCAGAAGAAATAGAAGATCTCACAAAACTTACTTCATTTATGCATACATCAAAATATCTTTACATTCAATGGTAAATTCTATCAACAGACCTCAGGCCTAACAATGGGCAATCCACTTTCACCTTTCCTAGCCAACCTCTTTATGAGCTACATTGAAATACATATTACATCATCCTTCCCATACATCTTCAAATACTGGTATAGATATGTTGATATTTTTGCCATTGTTCCACACAAATTCATACAAGATTCCTTAAAACTATTGAACATACAGAATAGAGCAATAAAGTTCACAATAGAGATAGAAAAAGATGGCTACTTACCTTTCTTAGATTTGAAGATAATCCATGAATTAAATAACATATCTTTTGGCATCTACAGGAAGCCAACACAAACAGATAATTACATCAAGAATGATAGCTACAACCCTACACCCCACAAACATGCAGTTTTGGACAGCTTAGCATATAGACTAGTCAACATCTCATTGAAAAAGAATGAATACAACAAAGAATATAACCACATTAATGGATACAGTAAACAATAAATAGATAAGAAAATTTGGAAACTCAAAAAGCAGAAACCACAATATTAACAAAATCAAAAACCAAGACACAGTTCAGGAAATTCACAATCATCCCAGAATGCATCATAAATTCAACAAGATATTCAAGAAGTACAACATCACCCTAGCCCCAATAAATAAATTCAGTTTAAAAAACTTATTATGCAACAACCTGAAAGACCCAGTACCTGAAAACAAGAAATCAGGTATATACACATTCAAACTGCTCAGATTGCAATAAGTTTCACATAGGAAAAACCAAAAGAAGTTTACATATTAGGTTACAGGAACATATAAGATGCATAAAATACAAACAAATAGAAAAATCAGCAATAGCTCACCATTTCTGGTCTACCAATCATGAAATTGTACCAAATATAAAACTATTAAAATCAGCCAGTAATGCAGTCGAACTAGATGTTTGAGAAAAGTTGCTAATTATAAAAAACAAACTGTATACTTTAAATTTCGAATTGCCGCCTGAAAACTCTCTTTGGAAGTTCATCTCACAGACAGCAGATGCCGCCACAGACAACCAGCTCACTTCAAGAAACCACGGATCCAACCAGTCGGATAACTGCTGACGACGGGGACAAAACGTTCTCCGAAACATGTCCAAGTAAAGATAATTTAAGTGATGTTTGTTTTTGTATTACCGACTCATTACTTTCAAATGTAAACCTTTATTTAACTGTAGTTTAAGAGTATTAGTGCAATCTAACCTTTATAGAGAATATACCAGCAAAACCCCAACCTCTCCTGAAAGCATGCCTATCTTCTGAGCTAAACCTCTGAGTCCGACCTGGCAGCTTGGTAAATCCATCTTAATCTATGTCCATCCGTAGTCAGGTCACGACAATACTTCTATCTTCTTTCCCACTCACATTACTTGATCATCTTCCATCCTGTACCTAACTTTAAAGGTAATCTTCAATGGAAAATGACAACTAGTATAAACTCCCTGAATTATCCCAAAATTTGTTAATGCATCATCATTTGATGAATAAAGCGCATAGTCCACTACACTCTGTCCACTGCTATTTATAAATGTAAATTTCCCCATCCTATCCTTCCCCTTTATTCCATTACATAGATTTAAATTGTTTTCTTCACAAAATTGCTATAATTTTCTATCTCCTTTACTAACAATTTTATCACTACTTTGTCACTTGTCTATTTCTTGCGTTACACCATTATTTTCCTCAGCTCTTATTTGAGGTTGTCCTGTCCTGGCATTAAAGTCCCCAACTAAAACTCTTTTAATATCAGGATGCTTATAATATAGTATCTCCATGTCCTGATTTAATTTACAAAATAATTTGGGATCATAAAATTCCAATGAACTTGGTGGGTTATATGCAATGCCTAATGCCATCTTATCAGCTATCCCTATACCTATAGTATCCACAGCACCTTAACATCAACAGCTCCTCCACTACCATAACCTGAAAAGTTCTTTCTTTATAAAAACTCCCAGATGCCCTCCCCCTCTGACTGCTTATTGCTACTCGCTGTAATATTCTTACCCCTCTATGGCAATGTTCACACTTATCCACAACAGCAAATATATCAGCCACATTTAATAACTGCTTAATTTTACTACTACTCAGCGTGTCCCACAGACCCTCAACATTCCAAAATAACCCCACCAAAGATATGCCCTATACTGAGGCTTTCCATTCAAAACAAACCTTGTCCCTGCTGCACGTCATTCTGATTTCTTCACACTATCCTAGACCATGCAGCAGCAGAGGTGTTGGCGGACTGAGGAACAGCCCTTAGGGCCCTGAATAGCGCTTAACCATGTAGAGACGGGATGTGGTGGTTGCAGGATGGCTGTGTAAATTACGTTGGGGGCTAGACTATGCGGGTCTCCTTGGAACTCAAACTGAATTTTCCAAACTTTTAGAATAATGCAGTTATAAATATTAAAAACAGAAGCATTATTAACAGTGAAGTATTCTTCATTTTTGAGTTTGATTTATGAGTCACTATGTTTACACTCAAACTTCATTTACTTGTATAATTGAAACGTTTTCAAGATCATTTGATCTCATCCTCAGCTGTTTGGTGACTAAATGAACATTCTTCTTCCTCCACTACTACGGTGCTCGGATCCCTCTGCCATCTGGTGTTAGGGGCACTAAGTTTTAATACTTCATTTAATGCCAGGATTTCAAAATTTATAACTTTATCACGGTTTTTGGTTATGAATATTTTTTCCCAAATATCCAATTCTATGGGTGTACTTAAAGATTTTAACAGTTTTATGTTATGGCCAATGTTGTGGTTTTCTGCCCAAAAATGGTGTGACATTGCAGATTTTCTGTTTGTTTCAACTTTATGTTCCTCTGGTGTTCTTTCTGCCTGGTTAAAAAGTTTCTCTTAGTTTTTCCTATGTAGCGTTTATCACAGGTTTCACAGTTTATCTGATAAATTCCCAATTTCAAAGTGTTGGGGATTGAATTTTTTAGTGGTTTATTTAGCAAGTTCTTCAGACAGAATTTGTTTTGGAGTGCTAGTTTTAAGTTCAAATTTTCTAAAAGCCCATGGATGGTGGATGAATTTTCTATATTGGCAGTTTGTGTTTTTAATCGGTGTGAGAGTGGTATTTTTAGATATCTTGAGTTTTTCCTTTCTTTTCATCATGTTACTTTGGGAAAAATATTCATAACCAAAAACCGTGATAAAGTTATAAATTTTGAAATCCCGACATTAAATGAAGTATTAAAACTTAGTGCCCCTAACACCAGATGGCAGAGGGATCGAAGCACCGTAGTAGTGGAGGAAGAAGAATGTTCATTTAGTCACCAAACAGCTGAGGATGAGATCAAATGATCTTGAAAACATTTCAATTATACAAGTAAGCGAAGTTTGAGTGTAAACATAGTGACTCATAAATCAAACTAAAAAATAATGCAGTTGTTGAAATCATCATAGCAACATCAATATTCACATATTATGCACATGTTTTAAATGCTATAATTGTAATTATAATTTATGAATTATCTATTTTTCTAATCCAAAGGGACTGCCTACCAGTGGCACTTCCATATAGCTGTGCATGTCACTTACATAAGCAGATAATTTGTTATTGGCATTGTTTATTGGCATGTCTCAGAGAGTTTTCCAGTCCTATGTTACCTTGTCAATTTCTTTGTGAATAAATTGTTCAATGTCAGTCAGTTTATCTGTTAAAAGTTTAAAAGTATTATTTCTGTTTGCAACAAAATTTCAGTCCACATTAACCCAATTGAATTGCACTGACAGTGGTAAGGGGGAAGGTGGACTACTTCATGTCTCATTTGAGTTATAAGTTGATCCAGCTGATACACTTTTCCCTGGGTTTTAAACAGAAGAACAGAATAACACTACTCTCTGGAGTAAATAGAGTTTACAAACATATAATGTGATAACTCACGTTCTGTCAATGAAGCAGAAGTGGGAAGTACTGTTTGCTCTCTCTCGAATTTAATAAACACCTTGGCTTATTCAAGGTAATTCTTTTATCACATCCTGTCAAACATTTACATTTCAGTTCTAAATATACGTACACGCATACATGCCAACCAATAATGAGGTTCATTACAGTGCTTACATCACGATGCATTGCTACAATATAATTGTAGTTCATTTATTTGTATTAGGAAACTATTTGAGCTAAAAGTATGGGATTTTTACGGTTATGTTAGACACATTACTCTCTACCTTACAATCTAATTTTGCAAAATCTGAATTTTTCTCTTAGTGCAAATAGTATTTATAAGAGATGGATTCAGTTGTCACTCATCACACACCACTTACGAGGAATGCAATATGACAACAAGGATCCTGCAATCTGATAAAGAACTCCAATTGGTTACTTACCTAGTAGCATTCACACATCATCCCATTTGAAACACATAATTATAACTGAAGTTTCTGTAGGCTAATAATAATTTCTTTCCTCCCCCCCCCCCCTAGATAATATATAAGTATGGCATAATATATACGTATGTGGGACAGAATGCCTCACATTCTGTTTTGCTAACATTAAAATATACCCTGGCTGTAGAAATCTCAAAATTTGTGCAGCGCTGAGGAATGATTTCAGCACTACAGAAGTACTTTGGGTCTTCTGATCTCTGGTACAACAGGCTCTATTTGCTGAGTGATATTTGACACTGTAGAATGCTCATGATTTCTGTACAGTGCTCGGAAGCTGCTTATGTTACCTTTATGAGGGGCCACATCCTCAGTGCAACTGCCTTCCCCTATGCTGAAACTGAGTGACTCAAATAACTGGCTTGTTTACAGAAGAACTCCTACTTTTTATCACTCATCTTAAATGTGATTGCTTATTTCTTTGTATGGTTCTCAAATGTCTTGCCTAAGGAGATGCTGTCCATAACAGCAGGCAGACATAAATATGCACCTCTTTGTAGATTTTAATTAAGGCTGGCAGGTAGCTACTGTGTTACAAAGATTGAAGGGCATAATCATGAACTACCAAATTCTTGAACCATTGAGAAAGCAACTTTTCCTTGGAAAGCTTGAATAAGATCCTTTCCCACATTTGCTAACACAGACATAATGTGTGGAATAACATTAATCACCGATAGATGTATTCCATAGGTTCAGGTGCAAAAGTACTTTGAACATAAAACAGGTCATTCACTTGTTGCATTGCTATGTGTGCATGCATGCAAATATACATCTACTTCTATACTAAGAGGCTTAGCTACTTACACAGTAATAATATTCATTGCAGTAGTGCCATATTTTGTCAATATTAACATAAATTATATGAAATCATGGCTTCATTCAACAATATTTCTCATATTTAAATTTCTCATACTTAGATAAGGCATTGGGTGAAATAAGATTCATTTAGTAGAACAATATCTTGAGTACATTATCAGAATTGATAACATAAGAAATACACTAAGCAAAAGTGTCTATAAACAAGTGCGGTAATGTGTGATTGGAGGAATTTAATAACAGTGATGTCAAAATTAATCAGAAACATTATTCGT
Organism: Mantis religiosa; assembly: GCA_030765055.1. Classification (NCBI taxonomy): domain Eukaryota; kingdom Metazoa; phylum Arthropoda; class Insecta; order Mantodea; family Mantidae; genus Mantis; species Mantis religiosa. Next base: position 89,489,761 of record CM060953.1, read on the forward strand.
AGTCGGTTTATTGACACTTTACGTAAGTGACGAAGTGTCAATAAACGGACTACAAATAATATTTCCGATTAAGTGCGGTAATTTTAAAATTCATCTAAGTAGTTTAGTATTACAATAATTCAATAGTATAGTTTATACAATACTTTGTCAAAGAAGAGAATAAAGGGTTTCAGAAATACAAAGTAATAGGCCTTGTTGCACAAATATTCTATTAGAACAGGCTAATATTTATCTTTATCACCATCTAAAACAATTTTAATCTCTTTAGAAGAACATTAAACAGTTTACCAGATTCACAATGAATGCCTTTTATGTAATTTCTGATGAAGTGTTCTAGATTTTTAATATACAATTACAAAAGGAGGGCATGTCTTTACAAGATAAGTGTTAAAATGCTTAAATTATGAAACAGGGCTCTGGAGGGTAGCCTGTTGTCATTTTCACAAATTATTTGAACAGCTTTATTTTGCAATACAAATATTTGTTGGCTTTCAACAAATAAGGTTGAAAATGGAAGCAAGGGCTCCCAAAACTAGTCCCTCAAAAATTAAGTGATATAGTGTGACAAAAACTGACTACAAATGTTTTATTAATAATTTAGTCATTACTGTTACTAAATTCCGCCAAACATCAGTTAATGTATGTTCTAGTTCAGATGTGCATTAGATTAATGACCTTTAGATTAAAGACCTAAAAACTTTATATCAATATGGCATTGTTAATGCATAGGAAGAGTTTAGGATTTGTGAAGTGGTATAACTTTTATTTTGTCAATATTTAAAGATAGTTATTGATGCAGCTCTTCAATATACTTTAAATGCAGGCAATAACCAAGTTTGCATTTTCACCAACTCTAGCAGCAATATATAGTGTAAGTAAACATAAGCCAACATCACATTTCTATCGAACAGGACCTAAATGAAATATGTTGGAGTTAATACAAAAGAGAAAAGATACACAATTAAATTGGATTTCTGGACCCTGTGGTATATCAGACAATGAGATAGCAGATGAAATTGCCAAAACCTCTGCAACATTATATCAAACTCCTCCAAAACAGATTTCTTTACTAACAGCAATAAGACTGATCAACAACTCAATCATAATAGAATGCACAAACACATGTTTAACTTCAGAAAATGAAAGAAAACATTGCAACAACTACTGAAAGAACCAAATTATATATATATATATATATATATAGCAAGAGTCCAAGAAAGATCCATAACAGAATGCATAACAAGGAATTACCTACATTGTTTTCACTTGACAGAGTTGCCTATGTGTCCATCTTGGAAAGTAAAACCATCAATCGCATCTGTCAATAAGTTTGTTTTACTTTCAGAGGTTGGTAATAAATACAAAAATAATCTGTCACCTAGTGGTAGTAACAATAACAGAAATAAACACCTAAGCTGAAGATGCAGATGTATTTGCAAAATTACTCCCACATTTCTTAAAAACATTAGAGAAGTTTGGAATAAATTATTATATTTTAATGTAATATTTATATTGCTTCACTATTAGCTTCAGTTTTTATGCATTATCTGATGAGTATCTTTAGCTTCAAAAGAAGGCTACATTAAATTGGTTAAATCTGTTGACATTTCATCCAGCTTATCCAGCTTCTTCTGGGCTTTCTCCAAAATCTAAAGATATTTATCAAGAATACAGGCTTTAGTTTGCATTAATCCAATTTTTAGTAAAAACAATTAATACCATTATTACAACATTTATCATTAAGTATTAGGTAAAAGCTTTGTAAAAATAATTTTCTGAGGTTTGGACCAAATAAAGTAACCAGCTCTGATCCTGAATCACGTAAAATTCACAAGGTACACCTTTTAAGTTGTTTGAATCTGGAGTATTGCAATGACTGAAGTTAATGCCAGCCTATTCTTTGCCTCTGTCCATTGTGCATTCATTAAAGAAATCACTCTCTCCATATTGGTATTGTGTCCAGGAGTGTAGTTCTGAATAGTTCTCTTAAGAAACACAGCCTTGAGAAAATGATACCCCCTGTTTGCAAGACAAACAGAGGGCATCTTTGGTTCCCTCCAGAAAACATTTCGATTTTATAATCTGATAAAACAACAAGCTCTGGTTCATTTTGTATGTGGTATTTGCTTGCATCCATTTCAGCAAGTATTCTGTATTTTCCCAGTGTATAGTACATCTTCAACAGTATTTAATAAAATCCCAGGTTATAACAATATTACTTGCTGATTAATAAAATGATTTTCCTTCCTCTTGAAATCTTGACTTTGGTCCATGTGAGCATCATTTCAAACATTGTGTTTGATCACTTTACAGTATGACCTGCCTAGTTAAAGGACATTAAACTTCAATACCTCTCTCCAAATTAAAAAAGAAACAATGGAAGAAGAGAAAAAAAAACAGAATGCAGCAAAACATGTTTATTGAAAACAATATTTTTCACTCACTACCGGCCACTGGAGACATTAGTCTCTTTGTCCCAGACATTGTCTTTTAACATAAAATTGTGGATTATCCATGAAATCTGTGTCATATGGTAACCCTAAAGGTAGGTACTAGCTATTGTATGCAGTTAATCTTTATTCCCTGCTACACATTTCAACATCATAACAAATACTGCTTGCACACATATTCAATATGAAGATCTGCGTTATTTACTTTGGTGTTGGTCAATATGATTCACTTTTGTTGAACAGAGCAGTGAAAAGAATGAAGTATTGAATAGACATGCAAAGCTATTAGTGGCAAAGTTACAGTGGACAAGGGTTCAAAACAGTAGAGGAATATTTGGGGAATAGCCTGTGCTAATGTGAGGTTTCCTTTGCTGTCTGTTATTGTGCATGGAAGCAGTAGGTAGAAACAAAAAGCCTTGCTGCCTCTACTGCCATCAACACAACACCGTCACATTTATTGTATGCTGAAGTATATATTCTGAAGTTCAAAAGTGAACTGATGTCCTTAAGTACAAACTCACAACAAATGCATAATATGTAGTATTTATTAGGCAAATGAGTCAACCTTGTATATACTTTTCTCCACTTACAAGTTCTTTAATGAAGACTACTTTCTGGGAACTTCTTCCCTATCATCAGTTCTGTGGTTGACTGATGATGCATCTGGTGTCCGCATCTGGCTTGGTGTTGTGCTGCCATCTAATGTTCTGGTAAGTTTGATGACGTCATCTATGGCAGGAATTTCAAAATTCATCAAGAGGTCCTGTTTCTTCGTAATAAATATATTTTCCCAAATCTGTAGTTCCAGAGGTTTCTTTGCCTGTTTGATCAGTTCTATTTCTTGCTTTATGTTGTGATTCTCAGACCAAAAGTGATGTGCTGCGGCCGACTTGTCCATGTGTTTGAATCTAATGTTTCTGAAGTGTTCTTTCATTCTTGTTCCTAGATTCCTTTTGGTCTTACCAATGTATATCTTGTCACAATCCTGGCAGCTCATTTGGTAAATGCCTGATAATTGAGTTTTTGGTGTGCTATTTTTTAGAGGGTGGTTTAGTAAGTTGCGAATGTTGTGTTTATTCTGAGGGGCTTATTTTATGTTGAAGCTCTTAAATATCTTATCAAATTTTTTGAAGTATTTTGGATGAAATGTAAATTTTCCATATCTGGTGTTTGGGTTTACTAGTTTTTTTAATGTAGTAATGTCCTTTAAGTTTTTGTTTCTTTTGTGTCTGTAGATCAATTTTTTGATGAAATTTGTGTTATAGTTGTTCAATTCGGCAACCTGGTGCATGTGAGTGTACTCCTGTTCATATTCTGTTTTTGTTAGCGGAATGTTGATTAATCTGTGAACCAAATTATGGAATACTGCATATTGATGTTGTACTGGGTTAAATGGGTTGCATTTAATGTAATTGTCAACATGTGTTTCATTTCTGTATATTCCAAATTGTAATCCTGTTGGTGTTCTAATGATTTTCAAAGCTAGAAAAGGTAGCCATTCATCCTGCTCTACTTCATTGGTGAAAACTATGGATTTTTCTTGTAGGTTTAGCAACTTTATAATGTCCTCGGTTAGTGTTCTAGGAACTATAGTAAATACATTGTCGACATATCTATGCCAACATTTGAAAATATGTGGAAAGGCTTTAGTAACGTGTGTTTCCAAATTGCTCATGAACAGATTAGCTAGCAATGGTGAAAGAGGGTTACCCATGGCCAAGCCTGCTGTTTATTGGAAGATCTTGCTGTTGAACGTGAAGCCGTTTTGTTCAATACATAAGATGGTTAATTTGATGTATTCCTCTATTTTATCATCCTCAATGTTGCATTTGGATAACCAGCCTTCCATCAATTTTGAAATTTTTTCTACTGGTATGCTCGTGAATAGAGATCTGATATCAAAGGACACCATCACCTCTTCAGTTTTTATAACCGTGTTTTCAATTTTCTTTACCAAATCAAATGAATTCTTTATGCTTAGAGATTCAAACTTTTCAAACTTGTCAAATTCTTCCACCAACCATTTTGCCAGTTTGTAATTCGGGGCATCTATATTGTTAACCGCTTCACCAATGGCCATTTAAACCCTTCAGGGGCCGGAAACGGATACCCAATAAACAGAACAAGACATTTAAATCGTTAAATGCTGTAAAAATGCATCATAAATACAATGCCATATCTTCCGTATTTATTAAGTTACTTAAATGAAACAAAAACTGGTTTAAAACCCATTAATGCAGTATACATCTACAGTAACAAAAAAGTGGACACTACAGTAATAAATCGTTCAAATTTCACTTCTTTGTTTCACTGTAGCAAAAGCCATTCTTTGTGCCGAACGCGCCTAGTATTTGAATCATTTTGTTTTCTGTGTATACGAATGAATGTATGTATGTATGTATGTATGTATGTATGTATGTATGTATGTATGTATGTATGTATGTATGTATAGCTACGCAAGCGACTTATCCGGTTTAAGTTTAGTTTATTTATGCTATACAAAGCGATAATCATTTTTTTTTTTTTTTTGACTTGCTGTTGCCTTTTAAGTTTATTAGGCAACCCATCATCTTTATTTCATCCATATGATCCAAATACATAGTATACTTCAACAGGTTTAACAAATACAATCTGTACATAATATTAAAATAATAAAATATAATAAAATATGCAGAGGGTACCTTTACTATTTAAGCTTTAATTTAACCTTTTATACTCATCTATAGAGTAGACTGGGTTTTCTACAAGGTACTTTTTAATTGCTTTAAGTTTAATTTTTTCTTCTGTTATCTGTTTTATGTGATTCGGTAAATGATTGTACAATTCTTTAGATTTACTTTCAATATTTTTGTTACTTAATGTTCCTCTTAATCTGTTTAAAAAATAATTTTGTTTTGTTCTTGTGTTATGTGTATGTATGTACATGTTTTTATTTTGGTTGCTAGAATTTTTTGTTACGTATTTAATGCACTCATATATATACAATGCTGTAAATGTTAGTATATTTAATGTTTTATAGACATTTCTACACGAATCCTTCCTTTTTAATCTACAAATTATTCTGATGGCATATTTCTGGAGTCTTAATATTCTTACCATTGCTTTTTTCTGTACATTTCCCCATAATACCACCCCATAGCATAAATGAGAGTGTATGACTGCATAGTAAATTTGCTTTAGAGTTTCTCTGTCCATTTGTTGTGCTGCCTGTTTTAAAATATATAATCCCATATTTATTTTCTTTACTACTTTTTCAATGTGTTGTTTCCAATTTAGTTTGTTATCTATTATTAGTCCAAGGAAGTTAGTTTTTGTTACTTCGAGTATTTTTTTATTATCTAATGTTAGTTGTATTTGTGATTGTGTTTCTTTGTTTAAGGTGATTTGCATCCATTCTGTTTTGCTTGTATTTATTACCATGCCTAGTTTTCCTAACTCACTACTAATTTTTTCAAGTATAAGATTGGATTTATTTTGTACTTCACTTTCCGTTTTTCCATTTACTATGATTGTGGTGTCATCGGCATATCCAATGGCCAATTCCCCTGCATCTACTACTGTTTTGAAAATACTGTTTATATATATAAGGAATAAATAGGGCCCAATTTTCGAGCCTTGGGGTACACCGTAAGTTATTTTCTTAAATGAGGATCTAATTTTGTCCAATTTACCATTTGAATTATGTATAATTTCCACACACTGCTCCCTGTCCTGAAGATATGATTTCAGCCAATCTAATGGTATGCCTCTTATCCCATAATTTTCTATTTTGGTAATTAGTTGATTTATGTTTACGCAATCAAAAGCTTTTGTCAGATCCAGAAAAATTGCCACTATATGTTCTTTTCTGTTTAATGCATTTATAATTATGTCATTTCCTTTACATATTGCCTGTACAGTTGATTTCTTTTTTTGAAAACCAAATTGATAGTCTGAAATTATTTTATATTTCCTACAAAAACCTTGTAACTGATCTAGAAATAGTCCTTCTATTATTTTTGAAAAACTTGAGCACAATGTTATAGGTCTATAATTTTCTAATGCTAGTTTTGACAATTTTTTCTTATATATTGGTCTAACTATTACTTTTTTTAGTGCTTTAGGAAATGTTCCTGTTATAAATGATTGATTACTTATATATGTAATTATATCAGCAAGTTCGTATTTACAGTACTTTAACATTTCATTTGTGAATTCATCTAATCCACACGAGCGTTTACATTTTAAGGAGTTTATCTGTTTTAAAGTTTCCTCACATGTTACTTCACGTAATACCATTGAGTTAGAAATACTGTTCTCAAATTTTTGATCAGACTGGCACTTTTTGATACCTAAGGTCTTTACTACATTTATGTAATAATCATTAAATTTCTCTGTTAAGGTTATTGGGTTCTCTATTTGTTTATTTTCAATCTCAATGCAAATATTTTCTTCCCATTTTTGTTTTGTTTCTTTGTGTACTGATTTTATAATATTCCATGTTGCTTTGGTTTTATTTTCTGCATTTTGTATCAGTATTTTATTGTGTTGCACTTTTGCTTCGTTTATTACTTTATTAAGAGTCTCTCCGTATTTTTCAATATAATTGTATGATTTCTGATCTAGTTTTGGATGTTTCAGGCTATTTAGAAACTGCATACGTCTTTTAGATATAGTTATACCTTTGGTAGCCCAGTTTTCACACTTTTTTTGCTTTACCTTTACCCTATGTTTAGGCATTACTGTATCTAGACATTTTTCTATATTTTTAGCAAAACTTCCATATATTTCATTAATATTAGTTTTTTCGTATATCTCAAGCCATTTTGTTTCTTTGATATAGTTTCTTAATATTTCTAGGGTGTTTTTGTTTACTTTTCTTTTAAATTCTACCAGATTGTTTATTTTATTTTTTATTTTACCTAATATTTTACTATCTACTAGTTGGCCATAGTGGTCACTTATTCCGTTTCTTATTATTTTAGTTTCATAACATTCCTTGTTTAAATTTGATATCATGAGGTCAACACATGTCGCAGAGCTTCTAGTTACCCTTGTTGGTTCAGTTTCAGTCAGAGTAAGATTATTTCTGTCTAGCATTTCTAACAATAACCTTTTCTTTTTATTTTCTATTAATACGTCTATATTGAAGTCACCTATTGCTATGGTGTCCCTCTTTTTATTTGTGGTGCTATTTAGACATTCTTCCAATCTTTGGAGAAAGGTATCTTTTTTTTGCATTTGGAGGACTGTATACCCCTATTACTAACAGATTTCTGTTTTTTAACATTATTTCTACGGCTGCGAGTTCACTGCACATTTCGTTGCAGAAATTTTTACAGTCTATCTCTTTGTATTTAATCCCATGCTTTACATAAATTACTACCCCACCACTTTTATGTTTTTCTCTACAGAAGCTAGCCCCTACTGTATAATTTTCATAATTATTTACCTTAATTTCGTCTATTTTCAGCCCATGTTCTGTAAATATTAGTACATCTGGTTGCATATTTACTATATTCTGCTCTATTAAAACCCTTTTGTTTGTAATACTTTGAACATTTTGATGAAATAGGCTAAAATTATTACGTTTCTTTCCTACCATCAAAGTTTTATTTAAAATATGTGCCTCTTGAGTAGTATTATTTGTACAATCATTTACCTTATCTCTATTTAAGTATTTACATGCCTTTATTGTCCCGTCAAAATTCTTTGTACCCCCTGCATCTAATTGTTTCCCTGGGCCGTAAACCAGTTTAAAGTCGCTGTACACTTTTCAATGGAATTTTTCATGATTCTTTCTAGACTCATTGTTCCCTTTCTGCTCAGGTGTAGTCCATCCCTTCCTATACAGTCCATGTCCATTTGTTTATCTACATCCACAAAGACACACTTCAACTTCTCGCACATCCAACGTATATTTTCATTTACACTGTTTATGAACCTAAAGTGTAAGTCTCTTCTTTTCACCACACCATTTATTATCACTAATGTTTTCGGGTATATTCTTTTGATACACTGTGTCGCACAATATAAGTCACCCATAACCTCTTCTGGACAGGACGCTTGCTTCATTGTATTTGTTCCCACGTGTAGGTATATCGCCTTTGGTTGTCTTGGAATGCCAGCACACTTCTTTTCGATCAGGTTTTCCAGCTCATTTGTCCTTATGCCACTGAATACTCTTACTTTAGCCACTTTGGATAGGTTGACGTGTTTTATTATGGAATCACCCAACACTATTACATCTTCTTTCTTCTCCATTTCATCTTTTTCTTCTGTTTTAGTCTTCTCACTCTCGCTAGGTATTATCTTCCTCACTTGTTTGTCGGTAATTGTATTTGTAGACACTCCTAGTCTGTTTTCCAGTTCGTTTTGGATTTCCAGATAGTTGAATCTGTTTTTAGTTTCCAGCACTTGCGTTTGTGTAGCTAAAACCTGTTTTGCTTTTCTTCTATGATTTACGTTTTCCCATTTGGTAGTCGCGTTTTCCTTAATTTCTCTTTCCAGTATCGCTTTTTCTTCTTTTAGCTTTTGGTTTTCTAGTCTTGTTTCTTTAAGTTCTTTAGTTAGTATTTCGATTATAAGCTGTAGCGATGATATGCTTTCTTTGTCTTCTACTGCCGGTTCCTTGATTTCCTTGTTGTTTACTTGACCCATGTGCACTGCCGGTTTCTCGATTTCCTTGTTTACTTGCTCCACATGTTTCTCGATTTTCTCCTCTTCTGCTTGGTTTTTACTGTTGCTTTTATTTGTACTTTCGTTTCGAGGGGTTTTACTTTCCCCATTACTGCTTTCATTTGCGTTTTTATGCTTATTGTTATTTAATTCGATACGAGTATATGTTGCGTTACACTGGAAAGAAAACTCCCTGTCAGCATCTGTTATTACAGTGTTTCTCAACCAAGGTTTCTGGTAGCCTTATGCAGCTGTTTTCACTCAGTATTTTAGTTATTTATACTATCTCTGTGTTCAGAGTGATTTCTTATAGCTATCAAGAGCTAAATGAATGGCACATTTGAAATTTTTAAATTTCAGTGTTAACTATGGTTTATCCCCGTAATGTAGCAAATAAATTACCTTGCGTATGATGTATACAGGCTTCTGATATTACTGTAGAAAATCTGGAATATTTGTTGTGTGATTATGAAGATGTTTAGGATTTAGGTAGCAGTGACGTGTACTGGTCTACAGATGGAATGCTAGCTACTTCATTGTTTGGAGGAAGTGGCGGGTCAAATATGGGTGAATCAGCTATTACTAGCTATCCCTCTTTACGAAAAACAGTTAAATGGTAAAAAAAAGTATTTTTATACCACTGGATGTAACCATGCACAATTGTTTAGTAATTTTCAGAGCTGTAAATTCATTCAATACATTCATCTACCTGTACTTGCGCGTATAAATAGCTTGTAACCTAATTGATTATTATAATACTCAGAGGTAAGGGGTAAGAAATTCACCATGACGTCATCCCTCATACTTGAGAGAAAACACTTTCCTAAAAGCATACCACCCACAACCAGAAAAGTCGCAACCATTTCGAGAATGTCTAGTGTGTTGCGAAAAAGAAGTTCGCAATGAAACCAATATTATTTGGTGTGAATCTGCAGATGTGCCCTTGGGTGTTTATTGAAGTTTGGAGATGTACAATTCAAAAAGAAACCTTTAAGGGTATATCGAGATTTAACTGTATTGGAACACCACAGTGAAGCGAAAAATTAATAATACTTTAAGGGTATGTTTACATCCCTTATAGAACTAATTTAAATTTATTGTAAAATAGGAAGATTAAAATAATTGGCATTAAATACTCATTAAATGCATGTATGCGCAGGACGTCTATACACGTCCATATCGGTTTGGTGCATTTTAACTTGGACGTCATATGACGTCCATATCGGCGAAAGGGTTAATAATGGGTCGCATGCTGTTGTCTGTCTTGTGGATCTTAGGTATGCAGTATAATTTTAGCGAATTAGGGTTGTTTATAATTATGCTGTTTTTCATCTTATCTGGCACTATGGTATTTTCTTTAATTGCTTTTTTGGTGGTTTCTATGTATTTCTTTAATGTTCTTTTTTTTGTTAGGGTTTTATATTCTGGATTTTGTAGTAGTTGTTCTACTCGCTGGTTGTAATCATTTCGGTCCATAATGACTACTGTGTTTCCTTTGTCTGCTTTCAGATATAAAACTGGTTTTTGGTTCAATGTTTGAATAATTTGTTTATAGTTATTTTCCTGTCTGAATGGCACTCCACTTTCTGAAATACTTCTTTTTATTCTATATGTAGTATTTATTTTATGGACAAGTAAATGCAAGCACACATACGACTATTATGAACATACATTTCACAAATAAATTAAATTAAAAAAAAAAACAGCAAAAAAAAAAAAAAAAACTATATAAGAAACAAATGAAGCTAAAATGGTTTTCTGCATTATTTTAGTCATCTCATTTGCTCCCATTATCACCATCTGAATACTAATGGACTTCTCTTCATTATACCTGTTAAAGCATAGTATTCCAGTTCTTTTTTCTTCATATTTTTGACATATCTATCACATTCTTTGTCAACTGTATTTACCCCATCTTGAAGAGTTTTACACACACTTGCAATTAAAGATAGCGTCACATTATGTTTCCTTGTATAGTCCTTAACAGATGTCTAAAATGAGTTCAGTGACATTAAAAATGCAATAATACATTGGAAGATGCAGAGCAGTGTGCCTTTGTGAAAGTGCTAATTTGTCAATCACAAACTTCTTGATGTTTGCCTTTTTAATTTCCATCAATACCATTGTTTTTATTGGCAAGGGGCCTGAGACTTCCGTCATGTTGCTCCACAAAATTCAGTGTCCTGTTTTTGCATAAATGTGTGTGGAATTTTGAATTGAAGCTGAGTGTGATAACTGCAATTGTCTAGGAAGATGCCATATCTTCTATCAGCTCTGGCATCACCAATATTTTTTGCCAAGAAAGGGAATTTGGTATTGACAGTGTATAGCACCCTAACACTTTTGCCTCTAGATGGGGAACATTTGGGGCTCATCTTCAGTACATCATCCCAAATCTTTTTCACATTATGGGTGTCAAACCATGTCTTGTCCAAGCAAATCACCAAATATTCACGAGACTGAAATTGACCAATTTTTCTTAAAGATTTGTATGGCCAGATTTGTATCTCGTATTTAAATTCAAGCTGATTAATTAGCTTTCTCAGTAGTCCTTTTGTATGGGAAATTTAGTTCCTTCTGTGGATGAACATGAAATTCTTGAAGAATAGGAGGGGTTCCTTTTGAGAACAGTTTTAGATTTCTGGATGAATGACGTTGCATGTAAAATTATCAATCTTTTCAAGTCTTTCTTTTAGTTATTGGCTTTTGTGAAAATCTGGACCTACTACAATTTTAGACTATCTGGCTGGTGATTTTGTTAATAATACTTAATGTATTATTAACACAATAATAAATGCTACAAATTACTATTTGAGATTGTTTGCTTAGGGTATCTGTAATTTTCTCCATTTGAACTGCTGCTTGTCCAAGATGGTTCGCTTTCTTTAACAAATTAAGCCTCAATTTGCTCTACTGTTTCCAGAGGCCATTATTATGTCAGCACTAGGGAACATTTGTCAAACAAGCAAAGGTAATAGGCATCAGCTTCTCTATGTGAAACTGAAATGCACCTGCCTCTGCATAACACATATGTTACAATTGCTTATGGGAGGAATGCCATTGGATAAACATCACTGTGTCGCCACAAATGATATATCTTGGATGCGAGAGCCCCTAGTGGTTTACCAGGGAAATATGAGTCAATTGGAGAATTTAATGTCATGATGGCAATTTGGCCATGGTAGCTCAATGGGTAAGAGCTACTGGATGGAAACCAGTAGATCCGTAGTTCAAATCCCGGGCGTGGCATTGAATTTTTCATGTCGACTATCAATCCAAACTCTTAGCCTGTATATGGCTAGAGTGGTAAGAAATGATTAATTTCCATCAATTAACTTAAATAATAAGAGTTAAATGATGAAGCCAGGGCTTCAAGTACTTAAAATAGTAAGTTGCCACAAACGGTGTATTTCGGATGCGAGAGACCGTAGTGGTTTACTGGGGAAATATGAGTCAATGGAAAATTTAATGTCAGTACGGCAAATTGGCCAAGATAGCTCAATGGGTATGATAAACTGGATGGAAACCAGTAGATCCATGGTTCAAATCCTGGCCGTGGCATAGAATTTTTCATGTCAACTCTATCAATCCAAAATCTTAGCTGTATATGGCTAGTGTGGTAAGAAATCATTAATTTCCATCAATTAACTTAAATCACTGATTCCTCCTACATTTCAAAGGACACCAGTGGCTTCTGAAATGGGGATTAGTAGGTATGCCTTTGCACTCAAACTTTAACAAAGCTAATGCCCCAACTTTATGAAAGACTACAAATTTGTACTAAATTTAAACAGAAAATATTAAAATATGATACAACCACAGTTGAGTACAAACAGATAATGCTCGTAAAAACTATTTGTAGATGGTAGATCATGATTATCTGGGCTTGTAGACTGTGGTCTAGTGGAAAATCTTCTTCCAGACATTTCGTTCGAAACTGTGTCGAACATCCTCATCCTATGAACTTCTTTGTCAAATTGTCTACTGGAGTACACAAGTTCATAGTTCCACCGCCAGAGAGAGGACAGCAGATGACAACAGATGCTAGTTGGAGAAAGATTGAAAATGGAGGCAAAAGGCTTTCAAAACTAGTCCCTCGATAATTTAAAAAAGTAAATGACGAGTGTCAATAAACCGCCTATAAATAGTTTTTATGATTAATTTTGACGTCACTGTTACTAAATTCCTCCAGTCACACATAGATATAATGCTTATCATATGCAGGCATGATAGAGCTGCTCACAAGTATTTCAATAAGAGAGATCAGAAAAGAAAATGCCAAATTAGTCTTTGTAAATACAAGGTGCATTAAAAAAGAAACGAGCTGGAGATATAATTACAGAAACCAGTACCTGTATGTTAGAAGTATTGGCCCTGGCTGTTGAGACATTTGTCCCACTGTGGCACAGGGTGGTGAATGGCTGTCTCATAAAAGTCCTGGGGCTGCGATGTGAGCCAGTTCTACACGTACAGCTGAATGTTGTCATCCAAGGTGAATCGTTTGCCACACAGAACCTTTTTAAGGGGAGAAAAAATGACAATCACAGGGAGAGAGTTCTGAACCATATGGAAGGTGGCCAAGAACCTCTCATTTGAATTTCTGCAGGAGAGCCATATCTGTGTTGGCCGTATGATGCTTTGCATTGTCATGGAGCAGAATGACCCCACAGGTAAGATTGCCTGGTCGTTTTGATTTGATCGCTTGGCGAAGGTTGGTCAAGGATTGCGAGTAGCGCTGGGCATTTCACTGCTATCCTGTGTTGCAGGAAGTGCATCAGAAGGGGGCCAATTTGGTCAAAGAAGAACGTCAGCATAACCTTTCCTGCACTTGTGTGGATGGCCTTGGCTTTTTTTGATGATGGTGACCCTGGATACTTCCACTGGAGATTGTCGTTTTGATTCTGGTTTGAAGTGATGACACCATGTCTCATCTCCAGCTACCACTTGTGCCAGGAACTCATTCCCTTCCATAGCATAGCGCTGCAGATGACCAAGACAGTGGGCCATTCGACATGATTCCTGGTGTGGTTGAAGACTGTGGAGCAATCATTGGGCACACACTTTGCACAAGAGCAGTCGTTCCTTCATGATGGTGTGAACACTTCTGACGCTCAATCCAACCTTGGCGGCTATGGCTTTCACTCTCACTCGGCGGTCCTGGGAAATGAGTGCATCAACCAGCTGGAGAATGTCATCAGTAATGCAGTATGGTGCTCCACACCATGTATCATCGGCTAACGACACCTATCCTCCCCTGTAGCGCTTGTGCCATTCCTCGATGAATGTCCGTTACCCCTATTCCTTCGACTGTCAGAAAATGAACAACACCTCTTTGCTCTTCTTTTGACTGTTTGCAATGCGACTGGCAGCGTTGGACAATTGATGCATGCTGCTGCTAGCTTTATATAGTCACGTGACGTGCATGCGTACCTTCTAGTGACGGGCTGTGAACTTTCATGCTCTGGTCAAAACAACACTTTGCTACACATGCCACGATATTACCATCCTGTCACCGGTTTGCGCATACCAAACACCGGCTCGTTTCTTTTTGAATGCTCTTTATATAAAGATTGATGAAACAAATAAAAACATTAGCTGCTGCTAAATACAATTTATCACTTAGGTGCTTAGCATAATGCAAATATTACATTAAAGAGATTATTGCATGCACTCATAGCAAAACAAACTGATCCATCAAATTAAATCACAACCGAACTGCCGAGTCATAACTCACAATTGAACTGCACTCTGCAATCTCCACTGAATTCAACTGAACTTTCACTGCCAACTATGTAATGAAACACTGTCCATTCTCAGCTCAATTCCATTGGCAACTCCAATTCAAATGTCCACCAGGCACTGTTCAGCTCCTTATATATGTGCTAAATATAAAGAGAACATTCTAGAAAAGGAATCTACTAGAAACTGCGAAAACATAATGTTGGAACAGAAATAACAAAAAGAAAAAAATCATATATAAAACTAATATTGCAATATAAAAGTGAAGCTGTGGTGAAGATACCAAGTCAAAGCTAAATGAAACTGCGACACTTTAAGAATAATTACAGGAAGAATTAAACCTATACCAATCACTGCAATCCACCCATTTAGCAAGAAAGAGAAAAACAATCCCTAATTTTATATGAAAAATTATAAGGCTTCCTTTTTAAATTTGCTGAAATATAAATAATAAAAAAAAAATCTCTCAAAACACAAGAAAATTAGATACAAAAAGTAAATATTTACAGAATAACTATAGTATGCAAACACTAAACTTTGGAAAATAATTAGAAATTAACCTAAGAGAATTAATTGAAAATATCATGGTTAAAAAACATTGTGATACAGCCGCACTAAAATTATTAACTCTAGAAGCAATTTATACATGCTACCCACAACAAGAATGGTTACATATTTACACAGATAGTTCCCTTACAGAGAAACTTGGGAATAATGTAGAATTTTTATTCATTAGTATGTTCAAGTAAAATAAAGTTTGGAGAGAGCCATTATTACCAGCCTAAAACAACTTTTTAACTATAAACAGCATTCTGTGACTCAAAATCTGCCATAAGACAAATAACAAATCAATATTCTAATAACAGTACTACAAATGAAATATTCCATTTGTTAAATATGCTATAAAATTAAGGCAAACAGCAATTAGTCCTACTGGATCCAAGACACATAAGGAATTAGCTGAAAATGAACATGAAGTGAAAAATAAATAATTTATCTTTCCACTCCCAAAATATGAATTAATATAAAATAACATCATTTAAGTTTTAACACATTTCAAAATATAAGTGCAAATAAAAAATTGGATATCTTTGAAGACAAGAAATATATGCTTGATTACCATGAAGAAAATCAGTAGCAATGTTCTGCTTAACTACTAGTTAACTGCTTGGTTGCACACTTTCATAGAATAACTATATATTCAACACAGTGCAATCTTTGCAAGGAAACAGACATTATGGATAAAGAACATTTACTAGTGTCCAGCAACTTCAAAAAACCAAGGAGAAAAATTATAAAGCCACAATCTACATGATGTAAAATAATCTTCTCAGATAACTCTGTGCACTGCAATTTGCAATTAAATTACAAAAAGGGGCATATGCATTATTTCTGAAGTTGAGCTCTGGCATTCCCGTTTTTTTTTTTTTTTTTTTTTTTTTTTTTTTTTTTTTTTGGGTAATTTACGTCCTCCAACGTTAAGTCATATCGGACAATGAATGAAATTGGTGAAATAATGCTCAAATGTATCTGGGGTCCATGGAGCTTAGAGCTACCCGACATTCGTCTTTAAGGATAAGGGAAAACTGCAGAAAAGTCTTATCCAGGTAACTCCCTGACCAAGATTCGAACTCGGGACCTCTTGAACGTGAGGCAGACACGCTACCATCTACGCTACCGAGGCAGGGTGGCATTCCTGTAGCACCTTATTTAAAACCCATAAATTCTCTTACTAGTGCAATGTTGCCTCCAGATGTATTAAATCACTCCATTTAAATTTAGTTAGACACGATTAAGTACATTTAGCATTGAACCTTTCACATCCTGCAACGAAACAGAGCATTTGTATCATATCATAGCTTTTGACACACAAAAGTTCATAAATTGAGTCAAACTGCACTATATTCTCAAAAATTGATTGGTTCAATGTGGTTTAAATTCCCTACCTTTTCCTACGTGTTAATTGACCTGACAGAAATCTTGTACTTTTTTTTTTACTGCTTCAGCAATGGCATTTTAAACTCTGCACAAGTCCAAAATATAATTGTTGTATATTATTTTTTGACAAAAATTTTAATTAACCACTTCAGCATTGCCATTTAAACCCTGCATGGGCTGGAAATGAATACCCAATAAACAGTATGAGACATTAAGCATGCATGCATACATATGTGTGGTGTGTGGTGCGGTGTGTGTAGTTAATGTTCAGGTATTTAGCAACAAAACCATTCTCCCTAGAGATAGATGTTCACAATTCATTTCCTCTTCCTTGTTGCATACCGGACAATTTGTAGATAGTAACAATCTAATTTATGTTTAAATTGTTAAACACTGTAAAAATGCTTCATGAATACACATTTGTATCTTCTGTATTTATTAAGTTACTTTAACGAAACAAAAACTGGTTTAAAGCTCATTAAAGGCAGTGTACAACTATGGTATCATTAAAGTAGAGAATATATTCACAAATCGTTGAAATTTGACTATTTTGTTTCACTGTAGGAAAAGAAATTCTTTGCACTGAAAGCATCTAATTTGTGAGTCATTTTGTTTTGTGTGCTTATGAACAATATGTATATATTAGCTGTGTAAACAAAGTGCTCTCCAGGTCCAAGGATTTACGGTTCAGTTTAGCTACCATCCGATAATCATTGTGTGTGACACACATATGGTAAAGAAAGAAACCTCTGTCAGCATCTCTATGTATCTCTTACGAGTATTTCACAATGAAAGTTGGTGTCAATAACTTGAACGCAATTTGGTTTTTTTTTTTTTTTTTTCCCTGCTGGCTTAGTGCTTAGTGTCTCTTGTTACATAAACAAGTAGGGTGAAGGAAGACCAGACATCTAAAGACAGTTTAGGAGTCTAAGAGGAGAATTCAGAAGTGGACAGTGTGAATGTTATTCATGTAGCGATTTGAAGATGGCATACTAGATATTCCATTTTTTGTAAAATAAGGGGTGATGTGAATTAGTAGATCAGGTATTACAAGCATATTCCTCTTTAAGAAAAACAGTTAAATGTTATAAAAAGAATTTTTACACAAGTTGGACAAAACCATATACAATTATTTAGTAATTTTGGAGGGCTCTGAACTTACACAAGAAAATGACCTACCTGGACTTCTGCATATCAATAGTTTGCAGCCTAATTGAGATTATAACATTCAGAGGCCTCTTCATACTGGAGGTAAGATATTCACCACCCCAGTAACCCTCATACTTGAAGGAAAACGCTTTCCTAAAAGGATACCACCTGCAGCAAAAAAAGTCACGCCCATTTTGAAAGTGTCTTGTGTGTCCTGAAAAAGGAGTTCGCAAGGAAATCAGTATGATTTGCCGTGAATGTGAAGATGTGCCCTCATGTGTTTATCCGTGTTTTGAGGTGTACAATTCAAAAATAAACCTTTAAAGGTAAGTTCTTATTTCCTATAGAATTTATTTAAATTTATTGTAAAAGAGAAAGATTAAAATAATTAATGTTAAATAAACATTAGTTGCATGTATGCACAAGACATCTATACATGTCCATATCGGCAAAGGGGTTAAATAAATTTGCATTATTGTAAAATTAATTAATTAAATTGCTTTTAGGATACCCAATAAACAGTACAAGACATTTTAATTGTTAAATGCTGCCAAAATGCTTCATAAATACATGTCTGTATGTTCAATATTTGTTAAGTTATTTTAATGAAACAAAACCTGGTTTGCAATTCATTAAAGACAGTGCTATATCCATAGTATCAACAAAGTAAAGAATCTACTAACAAAATGTTGAAATTTCACTATTTTGTTTCTCTGTAACTAAAGTCATTTTGTACATTGAACAGATCTAATTGGTGTGAGCGTTTTTCTGTGCATACAAATGATATGTATCTACAGCTAAGTGAAGTATTCTCCGGTACAAAGTTTATGATTTGGTTTATGCTTCCAGGTGATAATACTTGGGTATTTGAAACTCCCAGGCTGCAAAGAAAGCAACCTCTTTGTCATCTTTTGTATGTGTATTTTAGAATATTTCACAACCAAAGTTTATGGGATAGTTGTGCAGCAGCTGTTTTCACTCACTGATTTGGTTATTTAGACTGTCTTGGGATTGACAGCAATTTCTTTTAGCTATCGAGAGATAACAAAACACATTTGAAATTGTTAAATCTCACATTAACCATGGTTTCAACTAGTAATGTAGCAATAAATTAGCTTGCATAAAACGTGTACAGGCTCCTGAAGTTACTTCAAAACTTTTTGCTGTTTAACAGTGATTGGATATTGACAGTGAATTTTCCAATTTTGAGGGAGGTGATGGGGATTTAGGTAGCAAAGAGGAAGAAGATGACCTTCCTTCAGGTGTTTATGAAGAACCATTGTGAAGTAGTCAAAGTAACGCTTAACACAAGTAGACATATCTTCACAAGCACAGCCTCTGTACAAGCCCTAAGCTCAGCTGACTTTTGACAGCTAACCAACTGACATTTTCACAATATTTTTACTGCTGACTTACTGTCTCTTACTGTAACAGAAACAAATACATATGCAAACAGGATAAAGGAAACCTGACCTCAGAAGGTAATTCAGAGCCTAAGAGTCAGAAGTGGGCAGAAGTAAAAACGAATGAGATTTACAGGCTACTTGGTCAATTACACTCATGAGTGTTATTTGTAAACCTAAATTACACATATACTGGTCTACAGATGAACGCTACTCCATTTTTTGAACAATGCATGTCAAATAACAGGTTTACTTCCATTTTGCTCTTTCTTCGTCTCGTCTACAGAAAATTAAATGATAAACTAAATAGCTATACTGTATGCGTAGGTCTATGTCTTGAGTATCCTTAGTTTCTGGTGAAGATAGTGACATCTTGATTAGACTTGCTGACATTTCACTCATCTTGCCGTGAGCTACTTCTGGGCTCTTGTCCGATCTTTGTATTGTTGTTCTTACTTATATATCAGCAGTTCCTGTGACTCCCTTCTTTATTCTTGATTGGCTGCTTGTCCACCAATTGCAGTTGGTGCCAGTGTCACTGTTTGATAGCTTTATAAATGATTCTGTTGCTTTTTCCTTTATTATTTGTTTCTTTAGATTTGTTTACATCTTTTTGGTTCGTTCTGGGTCATTTCTGTGGCAGAGACTGTGTCAGTGAACTGTCGATACTATGATAGTCTCATGGATCTGCCACTTACCTCTCACTGATTGACCTCCAGCCAATAGTTGCACTTGTAAGCAATGTCTTCCAAATATTATGGAGTTGCTTTCCATTGTCCCTGTCGATTTCTTTTCTTTGAACATTTCTAGGCTTTCTCGCATCATCCTCTGGAAGAAGCTGCTGCAGATGGCTAGAAGTTCTGTGTAGTCAAGGTGGTGACCGGTTGTGATCATGTGTACCACTAATGCTAATTTTTTGGCTTGCTTTAGTTTTAAGCTGCGTATATGCTCTTTTTAGTGTGTTATGATAGATCTGCCAGTTTGGCCAATGTAGGCATTTCCAAAGTATAAACTTGAAAGAAGCGTAGGGACAGTGAAGCACAAATTAGTACAAAAGTGAATCGAGAATATATTGACACATTGCTTCACTCACACTGTACAGTGTGAGTGAAGCAATGTGTCAATATATTCTCGATTCACTTTTGTACTAGGCATTTCCAGTTGCACCCGATTCTGAATACACCTGAGTTAGGATCAAATTAATGCTGTCTTTAGCTGGATCGAGAAGTGATCTGAGCTTTTTGGTTGAACTGTATCATATTACAATGGTGTGATGATAGTAAGTCTAACGACTGGACACTACCAGCCGCGAGCACATCTCTATAAGATTGGTCAACAAGTTGATCCAACCTGCAAAAGATGCCACAAAGCAGATGAATTAGCATTTTATCTGTTAATTAACAGCATATCACTGGCAGCACTCAGTGTTAAACATTTTAACCACTGGTTCATGTCTGAGTATGGTCTTTCCCAAGCAGCTGGCTTCTTGTATTCTTGGAGATTAGATGAGCAGAAGCACAATAGATCAGAAATGGTCACAGTGCATAGAGAACTTTATGGCCCTCTCCATTCATTACACCTAAACCTACTCACATGGTGTAGGCAGCCCTCTACTAAAGGCTGCAATAGATTGAGTAGTGCCATGTTAGTCAATACATGGAATTGCCTAAAACATCCACAATGGGTTGTAATGGAACATCAAATTTGTGAATATTTGGAAGTCTATACATTCTAGGAGACCTGAAACCTAAAGGTGACAGGAGCGTTTAGTTTCTGAAGTAAAGTGGATTGCTTATCAGTTGTGTGGTGCAACATCTTATGGAGATGGCAGGGTCCTTATTGAGTATCTTTAGGTTGAATTGTCTAAGAGCTGTGTCATCTTCTCTTGATATTGATGTAAAGAGTACAGTCACATTTTCCTTGTCCGTCAGCAAGAAAACCAAGTTTTCATCTTCAAGCAGCTGCTTCAGAGCTAAGCATTCAACTTTTCTGATGTTCCTAATAATAAAAAATCTGGTATTTATCAGATTAATTGTTTCAATTGTGATAATATTTACATTGGAAAGACAAAACATAATTTAGAAACCAGAACGAAAGAACATTTTTGTAACATTAAGTATAAACAAACTGATAAATTGACCGTAGCAGATAATTTTTGGTCATTTAACCATGAAATAAATCCAGAAGTTAAATTATTAAAACAATGAAATGGTCCGATAGATTTAATGGTTTGGGAAAAGATATTTATTTTAAAAAACAAACATCGCGTAATGAATTTTGAAACACCGGCAGTCAATTCTGTTTTTAAATTTATT
Organism: Mantis religiosa; assembly: GCA_030765055.1. Classification (NCBI taxonomy): domain Eukaryota; kingdom Metazoa; phylum Arthropoda; class Insecta; order Mantodea; family Mantidae; genus Mantis; species Mantis religiosa. Next base: position 89,511,412 of record CM060953.1, read on the forward strand.
TTATTTTCAGATTTTGGTAATACTAATAAGAACATATTGACTTCTAATGTTTATTATCTATGGCGACAGCTTTGTTTTTCCAGCTGAAGATGGACATGAAATTGCGATCCTGGAGAATTTATAAAAATTATCATAATTTCTTATAAGATAAATAAAGTTTTAAGTTACAAATTATTATATTTGTTTGCTTCACTGTTAATAGCTTCATATTTTATGTATTTTTTATGTATCTTTTAATGTGTCCAACATTGATTGTACTAAACAATTAACTCGATTAATAAATTAGTTTATTAGCTATCCTTCCAGTCTGAATCTAGTCCCAAGTGTAGAATTTTGGAAACTTAATCTGAATATTAGTAACACTACGCAACAAAATAAATTTTATTCCCTGCAGCTGGGTTGAATATATGTTTCTTACAGTAATTCATATGCACTGAATACAGAACTGCAGTAGGATTTGCTCTGGTATGTCAGGAAAAAAATTTATGTATTTATAAATGTTATCATGGATAATATATTAACTGCATTGAATTGCAAATGTGAGAAATTTTAGAAAAATTAATGTGCATACTTTAGGATGAAAACACTAAGTATAATTAGGAAGTGAGCGGGCGCCGGGGTAGCGCGGTGGTTTCGTTCGCGGCTCCCGTTCTAAGGGTCCCGAGTCTGGGGTTGGCGATTTTAAGTCGGCCCTATCCACGCCTTCACCTCTGTCTAGCACATGTGAAGTATCCCCTATGCCCAACGTGGTTCGGAGTCCACGGTAAAAACTGTAGGTCCTCTCACCTCACCGCCATCTTCACTATCACCCTATCATCGGAGGTAATGGACACCGCCCTCTGGGTGCCTCCACCTGAGAAATGGGTCCGGTCATCACTTGGTGGGGTGAGGTTACCCCGAAGGCCAAGGTTGCCATGTGGGGAGTGTTAGTAACTAACTAACTAATTAGGAAGTGAATTATAAATGTTTTATTTACCTCTGAAATGAGTCAGAGACCCTTAGTTACAATAAGATTGACAAAGGCTTGGTTTAATATGTGTAGAGCTTCTTGCTTTCTTCCTGCTCTCTGCAAAAACCAGCAGTAATACCCTATCATGTCCAGATTGAAGCAGCCTTGATATCTTGCTTCCACGATGGACATTTCCACTCACAGCTCCAATATTTGATGTAACTGTGTTACAAGAAAACACTAACAGAATAAATTCACAGAAGAACAGCACTGGTAAAGAAGGACACAAAATGGATCATCTTAACCTGCATCACAGGCATAAACAACCAGATTCCAAACATCGTCGTAGATGGCAGTGTCCTACCATCAGTGTGGATACCTACTATCCAGCTGAACATAGTTCTGTCCCTTTTAAGCAGTTCTTTAGTCCTGCTTTTAATAATATTCTTCATAATCATCTTCGAATGCTTATATCCTGCTGCAGATAACCAGTATTCCCGTTTCCTGTCAGTCCAATCCTGGAGCGCCCCTCTGACATGCCATAGGACAACCCTAGGCAGGGTTCAGGACCCACTAAGGCCTGATGGATCCCTTCTTGGCCAAGTCATCTGCCCTCTCATTGTCATGGATTACTGTATGTACAGGCAACCACACCAGTTTGACTGAATAGTGTTCAGTCAGTTCCAATAGGGCTTCCTGACATTCGAGTATCAGTTTAGATTTTGCCTCCTTAGCTTCAAGCACCTTCAAGGTTGCTCTAGGTAGATTTAAGTGATTGTAGCATTGTAGTTCTAGATTCTCAATGCCATTACATCTGAGTCTATACAGACCAGACCTTGCCTCTGCCTCCAACCAGATGGGGAGAAGATGTAAGCCTAACAGAACCTCCAAAGAAGCTGGAGTAGTCCTAAAAGCCCCTGTGATAGCCTTGCAGGCCATTCTCTGTATTCTTGAGAGCTTTCCTTGCATAATCTCAGTTTTACTCTAGGCCCCAAACTAGTGTGGCATAGGAGAAAATGGGTATGATCAATAGTAAACCACCTTGGGTTTCAGTCTCCATTTCTTACCTGATCATAGCAGATTCCTGTATGTCCAAAAGACTCTATACACCCTATTGATACATGCATCTGCTTATTTTTTCCAAGTTAACACCCTGTCTAAAATTATCTCAAGGTATTTAACTTCATTAGAAAATTGTAGAATTTCATCTCCAAGTCTGGGTTTTCTCACACTGGGATTAACAGCTAAGCCATATCTGCTACACCTGCATTCTACTTTTCCTAAGGCTACTTGTGGCACTTCAGAAATGGTTCTGGGCAATTTCCCTTTCACCAGTATAGCTATATCATCAGCATATTCTACTGTGAGATGGCTGCTGTCCTTTAGATCTCCAACACCATGTGAGTAACTCCATAGAGTTTGTCTAGATACTCCACATCATCATAATTGTGCCAAACAATTTCTTGATAAGCTTTGGCATGGTATATCACTTCACCTGGGTATTGCTACAGGAGACCTCAAACTCTTAAGAGAACATGTCCATCCAACTTCACTGAGCTCTTCTAGCATACCCTGACTTCCACATTCTTTCTATACAGTCTTCTATGAACAAAAAGAATGGCAATAGGCTTCCCACTGTCACCAGTTATAGCCATTTTCTGCATAGAACACCTTGCCACTGGGTCAATCGAGCCATCTTAGTTCTCTAGATATCTGGACAACACATTCCTTAAGTAGCCACATGGACTATACATACTGCTGAGCTTTCTGACACACTTTCACAGCCCCAACACCAGATCCAGTTGACTATGAAGGTGAAGAAAGATGGAGCACTGCCATTCCTGAGCATTCTGATTACTAAAAAACAATAATGGCACACTGAGGCACGTTATCTATCAAACACGCACACATATTGATGTATACTTGAACAAGTACAGCTTTCTCCACAAATCACAATCTTTTGGAGTATACAACACTGACTCATGGAGGCTCTCTATCTCAGATGCAAACCTGTGATATAAAAACTACAACAATATACCTTCGGGGGGAAAAAAAAAGTTACTCTGAGTATGAGGCCACAGCTGCACTCACAGGAGCCAAAAAAGGGAGGCTTTTAACAATTAGATTAGGCAACAATTAAATAAGCCTACTGCTACAGCCAGCATCACATACACTGGCAACTTGTAGGACAGAATCAGAGAATACTGGTCGAACACATCATGACCATCCACAAACTGCTTCCAAAGATAAACTTACAAAGACCACGAAAGACCAGGGGTCTCAATGTACCAGGGGTTTATTGTATTCTCTATGAGTGCAGCACCATAAATACCAGGGTCAAGGAGCATGAGAGGACCATCCATTTGATGCAGCCCGATAAGTTTGGACTGAAGGAACACTGTTCTAAAATGGACCACAGAGCTAATTTTGGCAAGAATGACGGTTACTGGGAACACAGTGTCAAGAAGGTGCTGGCCAGATTTCCAGAATTTGTTTGCCATAGCAAACATGACAAAACACCTCATGTTTTCTCCCTTAAGCATTCTGCATCATGAAGATGGGAGAGATGCATACTCCCAAAATGTTGATGTTTCACAAACTCACCTGGCTGGAAGCCCAAGAATACTTAAGAGTACATTCATTGTCAGGAAAGACTTAGCTCATATTTCAAGTATTTGATATTTAGAAATTCTGTTTTTGCTCTGAATATCTGAGTGGAATTTTTCTTGCTATTGAAACTAATAAATGTGATGAGCAATGTACCCATCTTCAAGAAGAATCCGATTTTGAAAATATATGAAAATATCTGTTTCCCATGCTATACAACAGTAATGTATGGGTACTAACTTGTAACTTTATCAACAGTGTATTTTTATTTGCAAGATTCACTTAAATCAATTCACTAAACATCAATTTAGGTCTTAAGGTTACTTTAAACAGTTTTTATATTATAAATTGTTTAAAAAATGTTAATAAATCAAACATTATTTTGCAAAGAATAAAAAATGTTGAATCAGAACATATACCATCCACTGCATTGTTCAGAATGTGTTAAGTAAGAAAAATAGATCAAATTATGTTCATTGCAATTTCAATTATATGTCAGAGTTTATTAATATAGGTTTACAATACCTAACTACCTACCTACATACATGTGCAGAAGATTAAAAATTGCATTTCATCTTAACAGTTCAGAACAGAAGTATTTCTCTTGATTCCTGTAAGATTAGGATTTAGTGGCTTAACACATTTTGAAACATTGCTCCTAATTTATTCACTTGAGTTATCTTACATATAATTATGATTTACATTACGAAAAATCTTGCTGTGCATGGTGATAATATAAGGAATACCTACAGATCAACTCCGATGCCAACTACAAAAATGGCTCCATCAAACTACCATTCGTGAGTACGAATGCATCACAAAATCTACCAACAACCAACAGGCCTAACAATGGGAAATCCACTCTTACTGTTCCTTGCAGAATTATTTATGAGCTATTTGGAAATAAAGATAACTTACTTCCCATATATTTTCTAAGTTTGGTATTAGTCCCCTAAAGGTTCATACAAGACTCCATTAAGTTACTCAACTTACAAAATGCTCAATAACATTAACAATGGAATTGGAAGAAGGCATTTTGCTCTTCTTAGATCTAAAAATAATGAGAGAACAAGAAAATACAATCTTTGCTACAAACAGGAAACCTTTGCATTAAGATAAATACATAAAGAACAACAGTTTCAATCCCTTAACACACAAACATGCAGATCTATACATAGACCGCAAACAAACTGCAGTTGGTGTGCACATGAACAAGCACAGCATTCTCCCCTCCTCACCATCGTAGCACCACATGACTCCCACCCCTCCCTTCCTGCATGCAACAGATTGCAAACCACACTAAACATGGAATATGTGTATTTTAATGCTGGTTTTGATCTCATAATCAATCAGGAAATAGGTAGAAACATAGAAGTTTCTTTAAACCCTGAGGAACAAAGCAGGGATTTGGAAGAACATGCAGAGAGTGGATCTAACAGTGAATGCGAAAGTGATACAGTTGAGCAGTGCAGCCTGTACAATGGAGGGGAGGCAACCTAAAATGACAGTAGAGGGGGAAAGCTACTGGGCTTCAGTTTTGGTTAGTCACGCCTCCAACTGCATTTTGTTCATGGTCCGCCCTGAACAAATAAGAATATCATCTAGAATGTTTCAACAGAGTAACAAATGACCAGAATATTACAAAATTTAAATGACAAGACACATATCAATAGATTAAAAGACCCTATACCACGAGAGACAATAGCTGGAATTCACAAAATCAATTGCTCCGGTTGTAATAAAGCATAGGGGGGGGGGGGGGGGGGAAGATATCTGGAAACTAGATGAAAGGAACACTTATTTAGAAGTTTAAAATACAAAAAGATGGACAAATCTACAATTTCACACCATTTCTGGATGACCAACCATAACATAAAACTGAATATGAAACTAATTAAACCAACCAGTCATGCAGCAGAATTGGACATGGGAGAAGTCTTCATTTTGAAATACAAATGACAGTTAATTAATTTTGATTTGCTGCCATGTATTCTCTGGAAGAGAGTATTTTACCCATTCATCAACAAAGTGCCCTTACAAAAACTTATTATTTCATTAATTGAAATGAAGAATTGTAGAAATGATTTTATTACAAATTTCATTACATACTCGGAATTGGAGAACACAAGTGATGGTCAAATATTTTAAGAACTAGTCCCTATTTAATGGCTTTGGAATTCCATTCTATTTGTATGGCAAGGTCATAAAAAAGAAGGAACGACTTGTTCTGAGAAAACAAAAATATTTGAAAATTCAAATGAATAACAAGGAATATATGAAAATAAATCTTTAGAAAAAGATTTATTTGAAATAAATTGTGTGCTTTAGTGAAATCTACTATTTTTTTGTAGTAAGTTTTGTCTATCTCTTATAATTTATCAGTTATGCAAACATCACCCAGAATGGAGAATACTTCAGGTACTATTCCAAGAAAACTCAACATATATATTTCACTTTTCATGGAAATTTCTTAAATACATGGCATTTTATCAAAATCGGAGCCATTTTTCAGATAGTAAAATTTTGAAACACTTTTCACATAACAGTAGCTTGGGGTAGGGGAATTTTCTTGTAAATCATGTCATGTCTTTGAAAGATATTGTTTTACTTGGGGGATCTTAAAATGTGATCAAAATCTTGCTATTGAAGTTTTGAGTGGAGTGTAAAACCCTTTTTAGGTGGTAAAGAAAGCAAACAGACAAGATATCTCACCAATGATGATCTCTGTTTCAGACATAAGCGTGCGCACATGCACGCACACGTATGCATGCAAGCACACTGTGTGTAGCAGCTTAGAAAGATAGAAATGAAAAATTCAATGAGATAGCGGGATTTGAACAATGGATCTTCTGCTCTATGTGAAGCTGCTCTACCGCTGAATAACCATGGCAAAATGTCGTTATGGCATTAGAATTCCCAAATGACTCGTATTTTCCCAATAGACCATAAGGAAATCTTAATTCAAGAGCATATACCATAACAACGCATTACAAATATGTACTTAAACTGTGGGCTTTAAGGTTTTTATTATAATTTCCACTTATAAATGCAATAAATGATAACTGATTATTCTGACACACACACAAACTGTATGTAGGCAAATTTGAAAAGTAGAACTGGGACTGAAAAATTCTATGTTATAGCCAGGACCTGAACAATGGATCTTTACTCTTACCAACACTGAACTATTTTATATATATATAGCTGTGACCATTGTAGGCTCTTACATTATGCTATTTAACGCAAACTCTGACTAATTTTCAAGAAAATTTTCCTTCCACTATAATTAATTAGATTGCACTCAATTATCCATCCAGCATAGCAATTAACAATTATTTCTGATTGGAATTTGCATATTGTGCCTTTGTTCACAGAATATAAATCTCCTTCTTACACTTCATTCACATGAGTGAAATTAATCCCAAAGTAATTCAGCTGGAAAATGATTTTTTCCATTCCAGACAAACATAAGAGTTAACTCAAATTGAGGTTTATTTATGGATGCTCCTTAAGTTCTATGATTCTCAGCATCCCATTCTATATTTGCGTGAAAGACCACTTCATTTTGCTCAGAGGCCTCTTTACCAGGTTGAGGAATATAATGGTTGTTTGCCTTTTCAAGTATTTAAAATTCAAATCAGGAGGTTCGCAAGACTGAAGTATACTCTACATGTAGCAGTTTAAGTAGAAATGTCACAAACACAATCAAATTCTATTTCTTTACATTTAGAAATTTAGTCATCTTTGTTAGCACAACAGAGTCAAAACAGTAATAACTTTTTGAAAAAATTGGGCACTCGCCCAATTTGTTCCTCCAGATACAACCCTCAAACTTCTCTTTGCTTCTTGCAAATTCATTCACTGCTGCTGATATATAAGCCATATGCATAGCTGAGGAACTGAGAGCCCTAGCCACAAAGGGTACTCAAGGGAGGTTTCCATACAAAAAAGAGTGAGGCAACTGCATCCAACGAAGAGTGATGACCGAGATTAGTCACACAATCTGTGAAGCTAAATCTCAATGATCCAGGATTGGAAAATGGTTATTTAGCAGTTTCTGCTTATCTTTTAAGTTGAAAGCTCCAAATGTGCATGCTCAGTAGCAGAAAAATGGTAACTTATGCAATAATTTTACTGTTAAAAGACAACTTAACTTCTGGAGTAATTTAGCCCACAGCAAAAAGTGTTTTTACTACAAAAAGGAGCCAGTCATATTTATTATTTGTGGCATTGGACCTATCACTTCTGTAGGCCCTTATTTAAAACCAAGAAAATTCTATCATCCCGGTGTATATCCTCTTTTAAAATATTTTAAGATAATTATGACAGCACAAAAAATCTTGCTGTGCAAAATCACAGTACAAAAAGGATATTACTATTGTTCAATAACAATATTTTTCCATGTTACCTAAAACTATTAGGCAATACTAATCAATACAAAATTTTCAAGATTTAAGATCATTCTTTATTACTTATTCCCCATATACTCACTATGGAGGGGTTCCTTAATATTTCAATCATATTGTAAACATTCAATATACAGGACAGATTGCATGCAATTGTTATTTACACTTATTTTTTTACTGGACCTACTATAATTCATTTGCAAAGTTCACTCTTGAAATGATGATAGTAAACAAATTATCATTTGTTCTTACATAATGCAAAATGGAGGAAAAGAGAACATTTTTTATGGATATATTATTATTAGTTATGCTAAATGTTCCATCATTATATGACAAGTTCAATGTTCCTAAGCATGCTAATGTTGGGACCAAAGGAACAAACTAAACAGGCTGGACGGGTATGTTACAGGTTTCCAAAATGATCACATCCACTCCAAACGTAACAAGGTATAATTAAAATAGGTATTATACTTTACTTAACCTCTTTTGCCATTTTTTTCACATAATATACTAGTTTTCCTAACCTTTTCTAGAGGTAAATCTTTGCTATCTAATTTGACAATTAGCATACAAAGCACTGATATGGAATGAAACATTCTCTTAAGTTTTCACTTGTGTTTATGACACACCTTTACGTCACGGCTCCAATCATTTGTAGATCATTCTTCAGTCCATAACTTCATGAAATGATCCATGCACCCTTGATTCAATAGAATAACATCAATGAGTGTATTTCACAGTAAATGAGTAACAAATATTTATGAAGAGTCAGCACATTTCTTTTTTATCCCCAACAAAGCTATGAATTTGGACTATTTGCACCAATTTAGATTACAGTGCTGTTAGATTAAGACCCTACGTCCGCGACAGTTGCCGTACCGTGGCGGTCACCCGCTTGCTCGCCGATACTAGGGAGCTTTAACACACGGAACTAAGATCTACGTAAACTTACTTATTTTCCTATATTAATTACAGGAGTCGGTACTCACTCTAATCACAATAGCTGCTGGAAGGGCTGTCCATTTTGTGCTATACACAAGTTACACCGAAGTAAAAAACTTGCATTCACTCTCATCACTTCCACTACACCAATCTTACCTTTTTCCCTACGAATGTTTTCTTCATAAAAAAACTTGCATTCACTTTCATCAATTCCACTGCACCAATATTCCCTACGAATGTTTTAAGTCCATCTAAGGTAGGCGGATTATTTGCATACACCTTACCTTTTACTGCTACCCAGAAATAAAAATATAATTGTCAGATCAGGGGAACGAGCCGGCCAAAGTCCGCTGCTTATAATTTTATTACCAATGATACGGCAGATCACTGTGATGGTCGCGGTCGCATTGTCCTGCTGAAAATATGCATCTAATCTTTTTTTTTTATTATTATATTTATAGACCTCCACAAGCTCTTGGCTCTTTTTCAGAAGGAAATAAAAAAACACACACAGTACAATGGACAGATTTCATTTAGTGCATGAATTTAAATAACAATAATATAAATACAACAGCTGACTATCATTCAGTTAGATGAATAATTTAGACCTGTGATTTAGACAAATTTACAAATAAACATACTACTACTACTACTAGTACTAATAATAATAATAATGATGATGATGATGATGATGATGATGATGATGATGATGATGATGATAATAATAATAATAATAATAATAATAATAATAATAATAATAATAATAATAATAATAATAATAATAATAATAATAATATTTATTCACTTATAGACATCTTATAATGATGTCTCAAGCTTCGTCAAAATCTAATTCATTTTATAATTACAAATATATTTACTTACATATATACAATTATAAAGTTATGATACATATTGTATACAAGAATCAAATTAACTATTAACACTAGGTATATCTTCACAGTTCATCTATTCTAAATCGACATCTTTCAATTAAGTATTATTTTAATGATGTTTTCAATTGTTTTTTGTTTTTTAATTTTTTTAGCTGTGGGGGAAGTTTATTATACAATATACCACCAATTATAAGAGGATCCTTCTCAGATGCTTTCTTTGTCATAGATACTCTATGGAAATTATCCAGGTTTCTTGTATTGTAATTGTGACAGTCACTATTCCTGTTTATATTGTATCTCTTATCCAAAACCAGCAAAATAACATTAAACACATATTGAGAAACCACCGTTAATATGTTTTGAGATATAAAAATGTTTCCTTCCTAACTTATATATAATTCTTAAACTCATTTTTTGTAGAGTGAGTATTCTGTTATTCCTGCACCACCTTATATTTCTATCCCATAATTAATATGAGAACATCTGAAGTCAAATAGGTTGATAATTTTCGTAGTACATATATAGCTGAGCAAATTTTTCTACATACTTTATCCACCTGGTTATGGAATTTTAAGTTATTATCCAGTTGTAAACCCAGAAAATTTATAGCATTTACTTGCTCTGTTATTTCTCCATTGATAGTCAAGTTAATAATTTTATTACTGTTTTTTAGTTCAAATAACATTGTCTATATTAACCTTTAGGTTATTTTCCTTAAAGTATTCTAACAATAAATTTGCCTGTTCTATAATGTTATTTTTTAGTCTGTTTTCAAGTTTATCCCAGAAAATCATTGATGTATTATCAGCATAAGCTATTGCTTTACCACTGTACAACTTGCGCATGTCATTTACATAAAGTATGTATAGTAAAGGACCAAGTACGGAACCTTGCAGTACTCCCAACCTTACATCGTCATATTCAGATGAAATTTTTTTCATAGTGTTACCCATTTTGTAAACTATTTCTGTACACTGTTGACGCCCCGTTAAATATGTTGTTAATATTTATAACATTTTACCTCTTATTCCACATAGTTGTAGTTTTTCAAGTAATGTTTTACGGCACACACTGTTGAATGCCTTAGATAAATCTAGGAATATTCCCAATATGTTTTCATTTTTTTCAAGATATGTCAATATTTCATGAGATGTATCTATTATTGCTGTGACAGTTGAAAGTTTATTCCTAAATCTATGCTGGAATGTCTTGAGTATATTATGTTTATCCATAAAGTATATTAGCTGTTTTGTTATAATTTTCTCAAACAGTTTAGCCAGGACAGAGGTCAGTGTTATAGGTCTGTAATAGTTTTTATAATGTTAATTGACATTTTAAATACTGGTCTAACTACCGACTTTTTTAAACTCTTAGGAAATACCCCTTCTGTTAAAGAATTATTTATAAGGTGCAACATCTTTTTAAAATTTTTGTGTATATACCATCCCAACCAGCAGATGTTTGGGTTTTAAAACTATTTATTAGATTACTTATTTCATGTTTGTTTGTTGGTATCAGGAATATTGTATCTGATATAGTAAAAAGCCCAGTATTAGTACTACTCCCCCGTTTATCACACCGTTGAAGTGGATTACTTATATGAGATTGATCATTAAGAACTATATTCTCTGACTGCATTTCTCTTTATGTTCATTTATGATGGTCCAAGCAGTTTTTATTTTATTTGAGGAATTAATAATACTTTCCCCGTATTTTTGTCTTTTTATTGCTAGCAATTTTTGCATGTATTGTTTTTTGAAGGCCTTGTATCTGTCCTTATAAAACCTAAATCCTGTCATTTTATAAAATTCATACGTGCTCTTTACATTGTCCCTTAATAATTTTACCTTTAATGGAATTTTTACTTTTTGGAAACATTTGTTAGTTTTAAACAATTTTAAAATGGTACAAAAATATTTCATGAAAAATATCCCATTTCCTATTTGTACCTTGAGTAAGATATACCGGATTCCAATTTACATTTGAGAGTGCAGCTACAAATTGCATAATTTTGTGTTCAGTTATATGTCTGGTTAGACTACTACCAATCGCTTCTACTAACAATATATATAAAAATTTAATATTAAAATTAAAAGAAACTGAGCAGATTAAAATATACATAAATTAATGTTAATATATAATAAATTAAAGGTACAATTAAATAATAATAATAATAATAATAATAATAATAATAATAATAATAATAATAATAATACTTAATATACTCACCAAGTTTACAATATCTATCATGAAAATACAACTTAAAATTTCTTTTAAAATGACAAAGGGTATTTGATTTTCATGGGTACATCATTATAATGATTTATTATCATATGCATAACTCCAGCAATACCACATTTAGATGTTAAACTAGATATTAGATGAATGGATGATTTTTGCCTAGATTGTTGTTACGTGACAAACTATATATATATATATATATATACTGAACTTTGTATTTGGATTAATACTGTCACGAACCTGATTGCGATAAGGCGGCTTGCGCACACAAAGGAACTGATAGGCAGACAGTGTGGAAATAAAGAGCCTACAAAAAGAAGATAACATGCAGATAAAGGTCTGCCAAAACAAACAAACTGAGATAAATGGAAATTTCTGGACTGATAGAGATTGTTCAGGTTCTAGTTTATTTTAGAACAATCTAGAATTACGAATTAGGTATTTAAGGACGTGATGGTTCGCAGTGAAACAGTGTTGCGAAATGAGAGAACAGCTGAGAGTTGTGTAAAGAACTGTAACGAGAGTGTTGTCAACAGGGGAAGTTTGTAAAACAGTGAGTTGCAAGTTGTGAAACAAGAATTGCCTTAGTGCTGTAATGTAGCGTGAGAATTGAACAATGTACTGCTACGGAAATAAAGAACATTTACTATTTCGGCAAATTGGACTTTTAATTCTACAAAGTCACAATACTGTAAGAGGATGTATCTCTATAAGCTTATATAATAAGTGATATAGAGGTGAGTGGATGAAATCCATATATTCTTTTTATTGCACGATTCTGAATTATTTGAAGTGGTTTAAGTACCTCTTTTGTACTATGCCCCCCAATGTAATTTAAAAGACAGTGAATCAATGAATTGTATATGGACTTAATAGATGTTGGAAGAAGTATACCTCTCAGTCTACCAATAATGACAACTACAGGAGCCACTTTCTTACATATATAATTAACATAATCTTTCCAAGTTAAATGTTGATCAATTATCAATCTAACAAATTTAGTCTTAGCTTCTCTCTTAATTATGTAATTATTAAGCATATCTTTGCATTGTGTAATCATTTTACCTAATTTGCTAAATAATACACAATTGGTCTTTTCTATATTTAACGATAATTTATTGATTGCAAGCCAAGTTTGTATTACATTCAGGTCACACTGCATATTCTGTATAAGTATATTAACATTGCTGCTTGCGTAAAAAATACTGTATCATCTGCATATAACACAACTTGGCCTCTTAAAGGAATAAGAAATATATCATTAATATAAATAAGGAAAAGAAGTGGACCTAGAACTGAACCCTGAGGCACACCACATTTAACCATTCTTAATTCACTTTCATACTTTCCAAAGGAAACATATTGCACTGTTTGTTAAACAGCTACTAAACCATTTAAGTACAATTCCACAAATACCTATAGTTTCTAATTTATTTAATATATTATGATCTACAGTATCAAAAGCCTTTTTTAAATCTAAAACTAGCCCAGAAGCACATGAATTTTCATCAAGCGATTTTTCTATTTTAATGACCATATTCACAGCTGCATTCAAAATATGTCAGTTCGTCACACAATGTACCTTAGATGAACTTAATGTGAACATTCGTAGGGAAACTGCTAAGATTTGTGCAGTGGAATTGATGAAAGGAATGCAAGGTTTCCCCCCCCCCTTTTTTTTACGACGGTGTGACTTGTGTACAGCACAAAACGGACAGCACTTCCAGCAGCTATTGTGATTAAAGTACCGACTTCTGTAATTCATATAGCACCGTAAATAGGTTACGTAGATTTTAGTTCCGCGAGTTAAAGCTCCCGAGTATCGGCGAGCAAGCGCGTGACGGCCGCAACACGGCAACTGTCGCGGGCGTCGGGTCTTAATCTAACAGCACTGTACATGATGATGAGGATAATGTATACTAGTTGCCATAAAAATTTATATATTAAAAACATTCAGAATAATGTATTTATAAACATATCATACCTTGGTCTGTTCCTTTCGCAGGGCTTTAAGAACACCCACATTATCAGTATCTCTTAGTCTTTCTTCATTAAGACTTCTAACTCTATCAGCAGCCACATTAATACATCTTTTGATGGCATTTTCTCTGCTCTCATAATTCTCCATTAACTGTAGAACATAACTTTTGATATAATCTCTGGTGTCACATAAACTTATGATATGCTATAATAAGTTGTATGCAGAACATACTAGTTAGCAACGGCAACAGCAAACCTAGTCTGCAGTACAAATTGATACTATGAAATATTTGGTTAACTGCGTTTTTAGGTTTATTTCAGAACGGCCTTCATTAGCTAAATGGCTCATTTAAGGAGGGAGTATAATAAACAAAGCAGTATCTTTATATTCAAATTTAAAAATGCCTACTTCACTGATGAACATGTCTGACTTGCATATTTCAACAGTGTTAATGTCACATGGTACTACACACTTTACCTGATGATAGAGAACTTTGCATGTTGATGTTGGATCAACTTTACTTTTAAAAGAATCCGTAGGAATTGATGTGTTAAGTGCATATACAATTTTATCATCCAGTATGCGCATCTTCTTCAAAGTATCCTGAAAATCAAAGCCGGTATATCTGGTTTATAGGTTAGGTGAAGAGGCAAAATGCAATTTTAATGGCCCACATAGGTGTCCGAGGTTTTAAATGTATACATATTTACAATATAGTTTTGCATTATCTTAACATATTAACTGTGGGAATTACATTCCTATTATCTATACCTGAAACTCAAGAAAATCTTCACATTCCGATGTTGCCACAGCAGCCATCTTTCGATTAATCTCGATATCAATCTTTTTACCCATCATACCTTGAAATCATCAGGCCTTGAAGTTGAAAGACGAAGTAGAAGAAATTTCCATGAAAGTTTACAATTAAAATTAGTCCAAAACTTGGATTTAAAGGTAATGTAAGACACAAAGAACATGAAATATAGGCGTGTTTGTAGCAGAGGTATAATCAATAGAGGAATGAGAGTAAAATTATACGGTCAGACGTTGCACTTGTTAGTAAATCAGGTTGACAAAACAGTTTTCATATGATTCATATACCTATACTTAGAATGTATTACATTTTGACAATTTAACCATTGTATATTTAATGTGCGACATTCATTTTACTGGTAAGTATTATACTACAGGTGTTTTTCTCGTTGGTTTTAAGAGTAGAATATCCATAATGCCATACAATTTCTGTAAGTTCAGAGTTTATCATTTAAATTTGCTTTATTTCTTGTAATTAAGATGTCGGGGCCTACACATAAATATCGCTATAAGAATGTGGGGCTGGATTCGCAAGAACTAAGGAGGAGACGTGAAGAAGAAGGGGTACAGCTTCGGAAACAGAAACGAGAACAACAATTATTTAAACGGCGGAATGTGCTAGTGCCACCATTATCGGATGACGATGGCGGCATGCAGGTAAGCATAAAATAACTTTTATTAAAGGTTTACTTTTGTGAATTGATGTCGATTGTGATAAGGCATTTCCTTCGGAAAACAGATATTTCAAACTAGTATACAGGTTAGGGAAGCAATTCTTCGGTTTTCTTTCTTAAACACAGTCCTCGACGGATGTTTTGGGGATTCTGCACATAATATAAAAGGTAAAGTTTCACGGCAACATAGTAGGTTCCAGGTTATTTAAGCAATATCAGGAACAACATGTAAGTTGTAGGTTATGGGTAGAAAGATTACAAGGTGAGGGGAAGGTAAGAGTAGGTTGAGATAAAAGTTCTGTTTAGTTTCTGATCTATTTTTTGTACTACCAGACTTCATTTTTATATTTTCCAGCAAGTAAGCCCATGTAAGCATATTACTTTCTTAACAAATTATATTTTTAAAATGAGCACTGGAGTTCACTTGGTGGCAATAGTAATTATAGAAATGCTAACAGAACACACAAATTAACAAACAACTAGCCTTAACCAAATCTATAAACCAGAGGTCGTTGTCGATTTACAGTGACTTGTCACTGTCTAACAGGCTCTACATGTCTCATATTCTTTTTTCCTTAAATGTTTTTCGCTCAGATGTTTGCATCTCTTGTATGAAGAGGACAGCCACAAAGTTACCAGCTGAAGTTTGAACCAATTAGGAAAAATATACTTGGTACAAACCCCTAAAAATGGGTGTGAATTTGAGGTAAAACTTATGTATCTGTTGCCCAGGAATAATATTGCATTGTTACTACAGATTACAGTTAGTGCCATTCTGTGTGTAATGACGAGGTTGCCAACCTTGGAAGATAAAAGCTAACTTTTAGTGAATCACAGAATTACAGAAGTGGAAGACTGTATAATTAGGGGACATAAGTGGGAAATGAATGGAAAATGGTTTGAATGCAACACTTACACTAAAAAACTAGACCTAACTTAACCTAACCTTCTGGAATTATAAACGTACAGATTTAGAAAAAAAAAAAAAAAAATGAAGTAGACCTAATCTAACCAAAATTAAGCTTATATAAACTATACCTAACGTAACCTTACCGTCCATGAATCAAATGTAAGCTTGCATAAAAGAAGTAAAGTGCACCTAAGCAAACCTAGAAAAGCAGTAACATAAATACCACTACTTTATTGGCACCAATGCATTTTGCTTTATTAGCACCACTTTTTAACAAAGCGTAGCTTCACATCACTTTTAACAAATATACCTACTTTGTTTTCATTAACAAAATACACAACATTTTCAACTCCTGTAAAAAATTACAATAATTCTTGGGGTTAGTTAAATACTATAAATTCCTCCTTTCTTTCATCTCACTTTAACAATAGTTTCACAAATGTGGCACAAATACCCTTTATTAGTAATCCTATGTTATATTAACAAATCCATTAAGTACTCTAGGTTTTCCATACCTATACATCTCTTCATAATTGATGAAATGGAGTTCTTGCAAAATGTGCACAACATGATCCTGAATGTACTAACCAGAGTGAAGCCAGAGCCAAGTTTGAGTGAAGTTAATAAAGTAAAATAAAGTTTTTGAAAGGGTGCTGATGACTATAGAGCTGGGCACCCTTAAATATAAACAGTCATCTGATTGTACTAAGCTATTCACAAAACACTTGTGTGAATGAAACACTCCGATATGACTTAACATTGGAATTAATTTAAAAAGGAAGTGGCAGCAACAATAATACAGAATATATAGGGTAGTTAACCCTTTCACCGATATGGACGTCATATGACGTCCAAGTTAAAATGCCAGAAAACCAATATGGACGTGTACAGACATCTGGCGCATACATGCATTTAATGATCATTTAATGCCAATTAGTCTTCCTATTTTACAATAAATTTAAATTCTATAAGGGATGTGCACGTACCCTTAAAGGTTTCTTTTTTAATTGTACACCTCCAAACCTCGATAAACACCCAAGGGCACATCTGCAGATTCACATCAAATAATATTGATTTCCATTCAAACTTATTTTTCGCAACACACTAGACATTTTCGAAATGTTTGCGACTTTTTTGGTTGTGGGTGGTATGCTTTTAGGAAAGTGTTTTCTCTCAAGTATGAGGGGTGATGTCGTGGTGAATTTCTTACCCCTTATCTCTGATTATTATAATACTCAATTTGGTTACGAGCTATTTATACGCGCAAGTACAGGTAGATGAATGTCTTGCATGAATTTACAGCTCTGAAAATTACTAAACAATTGTGCATGGTTACATCCAGTGGTATAAAAATACTTTTTTTACCATTTAACTGTTTTTTGTAAAGAGGGATAGCTAGTAATAGCTGATCCACATCACCCATATATGACCCACCATTTCCCCCAAACAATGAAGTAGCTAGCATCCCATCTGTAGACCAGTACACGTCACTGCTACCTATAGCCTAAACATCTCCTTCATAATCGCACAACAAATATTTCAGATTTTCTACAGTAATATCAGAAGCCTGTATACATCATATGCAAGGTAATTTATTTGCTACATTACGGGGATAAGCCATGGTTAACATTGAAATTTAACAATTTCAAATGTGCCTTTCATTTAGCTCTTGATAGCTATAAGAAATCACTGTGAACACAGAGAGAGGATAAATAACTAAAATGCTGAGCCAAAACAGCTGTATAAGGCTATCAGAAACATTGTTTGAGAAACACTGTAATAATAGATGCTGACAGGGAGTTTTCTTTCCAGTGTAATGCAACATATACTCATATGATTATCGCTTGGTATAGCATAAATAAATTAAACTTGAACCGGAGAAGTCGCTTGCGTAGCTATACATACATTCATTCATTCATTCGTATACACACAAAACAAAATGATTCAAATATTAGGCGCGTTCGGCACAAAGAATGGCACCAGGACATTAGATGGCAGCACGACACCAAGCCAGATGCAGACACCGGATGCATCATCAGTCAACCACAGAACTGACGATAGGGGAGAGGTTCCCAGAAACTAGCCTTCATCAAAAAACTTGTTAAGTGGAGAAAAGTATATACAAGGTTGACTCACTTGCCTAATTTTAGTAACAAAGAATGGCTTTTGCTAAAGTGAAACAAAGAAGTGAAATTTAAACGATTTATTACTGTAGTCTCCACTTTTTTGTTACTGTAGATGTATACTGCCTTTAATGGGTTTTAAACCAGTTTTTGTTTCGTTTCAATAGCTTAATAAATACGGAAGATATGTAATTGTATTTATGATGCATTTTTACAGCATTTAACAATTTAAATGTCTTGTTCTGTTTATTGGGTATCCGTTGCCGGCCCCTGAAGGGTTTAAACGGCCATCGGTGAAGTGGTTAAATTACAATCGAACCCACTCACAGCCTCTATGCTGCATAAGATGGCTGGCAGTTGAAGGGGAACTTGGCCGGCAGAGGTGGACTAAAATCCTTACCTTGTAATAGATGCTGGAAATGTTAACTTCTGCTATCAAACAGGCAGCATATCTCCTGTAAATATTCTTGCTCATACTCCAAAACTCAGCAGCAGGTATTCTTGTGCTTTCTTTCATATTACATAGGACACAAGGCTTGGAACAATACATGTCTGTTGAAACTGAAGCTTTATCGCTACACCTGTATGCAAGTGTTAAAGCCAAATGATCCTGCTAAACGTGTGAATTATTGTAACTGGTTTTCCCAGTCCATAGAAAGAGGTTTTATTTGCCCCCAGCTTTTGTTTTTCACTGATGAATCTAGATTTCGTTTAGCTGGACATTTGAATACTCCCAGCAGTTGATACTGGGCTTCATAAAAACCTGTGCTTATGAACGAAATGCTAGAATGATATCAGAAGTTAATTCTGAGGTCATTCTTCGATTGCTTGAAAGAAGAAGGGAAACCGTATGGTTGGTGCTAGTGGGGCCCATATTCTTTGATGGAGGAGTAAATACAGAGCAATATCAGAGGTTAATTCTGAGAGAAGAAGAGAAATCATATGTTTGGTTACAGCAAGATTCTGAAATAGCACATGGCGGCTGTCAGATCTTAAAATGTAGTAAGAGGTGTTTGATGACAGTAATTAGTGTTTATTTGGGGCACCCTCAAATTCCTGGCCTAACTAGTTGTGACTTTTGTTTATGGAGTTCTTTAAAAGACAAAGTGTTTTATTCCAGTCCTCATAAACTACAGGAACTTAGGGAAAACATTGGGTAACAAATCACAAGATTTGGTTACAGCAAGATTCTGAAATAGCACATGCGGCTGTCAGATCTTAAAATGTAGTAAGAGGTGTTTGATGACAGTAATTAGTGTTGATTTGTGCCACCCTCCATCTTCTGGTTTAACGAGTTGTGACTTTTGTTTATGGAGTTCTTTAAAAGACAAAGTGTATTATTCCAGTCCTCAAAGTACAGGAACTTAGGGAAAACATAGGGTAACAAATCACAAGAATACCTGCTGCTGAACTTCCAAAAGGGAGCAAGAATATTTACATGAGATATGCTGCCTATTTTGAGAGCAGAAGGTCAACATTTCCAGCATCTGTTATAAGATAAGGATTCTAGTCCGCCTCTGCAGATGTAAGTTCCCTGGCAACTGCCATTTGCCTCACGCAGCAGAGAAAGGCCATGAGTGGATTCAGTTATAATTTAACTGCTTGGTAGTATGACTGAATGACATCATGAAGTTATACCAAATTTAAGCTTCTATAAAGAACTCACAAATACACAAATGGGATTTATAACTCTCTTTATTTGTTACCAGAATGGTTAGCCCAGTGCTAACTTATAATTACTTTTACTTTAACAAGTATGCAGAGAAAGACATTGCTTTCCGCAGTACTTGTTTTTATATACCTCTGTTACAACACCAACTTGCACTGCTCATAGCTTTTAACACTCACTACCTGCCGTCCAATACCAACTTTTTCAGCTCAATGCTTGCCAACTCTGACAATTTTCAACAAACTCTCTTTAACTGCTTGGTTGGCTGACACAAATGCATAATTGCTCCAGTCAACTGATTGACACAACTCCTGATATTCACAACTAGCAATTTCCAAGGTTGGCCTTTTGCTCTGCAATTAATACCTTCTGGTCATGGAAGAAAAGTTTTGGAAACCAAAATCTCTCAAATCAAAGGAGTGAAACATTGTCAAAGTTGAATCTTCTAGATCTGCTGAAATCGAATGGTCTGGAAAACATCAGCACTATCAACAATGAGGCATGTGGTTCAAGTTTTTGTGATGTCAGCCAGTGGCTGTCCTTGAAAGGTGGTAGATTGGGTTGAGTCACACTTAATTCCTTTACAGTACATATTCGTTGCCACTGTGATAGTACCATTCTAGTGAATTTGTTCCTGAGCTTACATTAGCAGTTAAAGCAAACAGCGTCATAAGTTGATATTATAACCTGATTTTTCGTTGATACAAATACTTGTCAAGAACATATGTAGTTGTATTACCGACATGGGAAGTGCTGAAATGTTATTTGAATTGCATTATAAAGTTAAGGGTAATGTGTTTTACATAATAGAATTATTTTTGTCAGGCATTAGATGCAGAAGAATGGCCAAATTAGGTTATACCTGTGCTCATTAACAATTTGTAATGCTTTATTTTTACTTTTTGTACCACTTACCTGTAGTAAAGTATTGCATTCCTTCTAAAAATGCAACCCCATTTCCAACGAAATAAATATTAGTTTTGAAGCACTGTGAAACCAAAAAAGCATTTTCACCAAAAGGTCTGAAGGTGTGTGCACATGTTTATCATCACCATAAATAAAAGAATATCTTAAAAATCAAACTTGGTTTTTAAACTCTACAGGCCGTATTCACAGTCAGACTCGATCTGGACCAACTTGCTACTTCCGGTGGACCATCAATTGTCTTATTGATAAATAGCGATAGTCTGAAGACCGAACACGTTGGTCCGGCTGAAATTTTGGCCTGCCTCTGAGGGGTAGCTTAAAGGCGAACTATTTTTGCAACATGGACGACAATGAAGTGATGGATATAGCTGTGGTGCATAGAATTCGTGAAATAAGATGGAGGAAAACTTATCTACCAAGAATAGAAATTATGTGAAGTATGATGACCTAAACTTTAGATACCTGTATTTAAACAGATACAGGTTTAGTAAAGCGAATGCCAGAGAGCTGATAGAAATGATTCATTCTAACCTGTATGTGAAGGACGATAACCAAGGCCTGAGTATCTCAATTGACACTCAAATCCTAACAGCACTTCGGTATTATGCAAGAGGAGGATATGAAGACAACACTGCTGACCTGCGCGATATTAGTCAGGCATCAGTAAGCCGCATTATCAGCAAACTCGTTATAAATTTCCCTCCATGCCTCCTCCTTTCTCACATTTGTATTCGTTGACACGGATTTATTTTCTATAATGTTCATTCTTTTTTGGACTAGAAAAAACAGTGATCACGCTTCTTCATATTATCCATATTCACAGCACACCAAACTTTGTTACCGAACCTCAAACAGCAGCAGCAACCGTAAGAATGATTAAGAAACCGCTGTGAAATACCACAGAGATTTATAAATTTGTAGGTACACTGTGGTTTGTTTAGCACTCCATCGAACTCGCGCATGTGCAGAAGAACCTTTCTATGTCGTATAATATTTCCTCCTTGTTGGTCCGAGGCTTTTTATTGTCTATGGATACCAAAAAGTTAGACCGCCTTTGGTCCGGACCAAGTTAGTCGGAAGATAGTCTAGATCAAAGTGATAACTATGAATATAGCCCTACATGTTTCAAAGATGCAACATAACAATTTTTAAGAAAAATCTCTAATCAAACTGGTCTTTATATAGAAACATTCTCCTTATTTTATAGTTTATCAAAAATGGATGTGATAGTTCTGATTAAAATATTAGAAGACTAATAAAACATATAACTTGACTTTCTTTAAGTAGTATATGAGGTCTCCATTCTAAATGAAGTTTGTATAACTTGTAAACTAAGATATATACTAAAGTAGAAAAAAAAGTTACAATATTACAAAATCCTTCCAAATCCAATTACTGGCCCAAAAGTAACTATATCATGGAAAGTTAAGCTTTACCAATACCTTTATAGTTAGTTTTGAATAACATTTCAGCACTTCCCAGGCGCTTAATACTCCCAGATTGTTTTTATGGGCATTTGTTTCATTTGAAAGTCATGTAATATGAACTTGGGTTACCATTTTCCTTTGTTGCCAACCTAAGCACAGGAGCTAGAACCTGCTAGAATGGCCATGTTCTATATATTCTTGTGTTTTACACATGTATTGCATTGTATATGACATAGTAAAACTGTCAGAATCTCATTCACAGGTTGTATTAACTCCATATCGACTGTCATAAGGTGATTTGAATTGAAAAAGTACAATATGGGATTATTGAAGTGTATTTGTGGCACATATGTGAAAATCTGGTCAAAGCAAGATGAAGGGAAGAACCATGACAACATGATTTTTGTTTAAAACAAATACTTATCATAATCTAGGAGTATCACCAGCATGGAAAGTGCTGATAAGAACTTACTGATATAGTTACTTTTGGAGCAGACGTTGAATACGGAAAACTGTGTATTGTGTGACAGACACAATATACTCCTTTGCTAGATCAGATTTAGTCAGGTCATGTTGGGTCTAGTTTCTTTAATATAATCATAGTGTAGGAGATTCTGTCTAGTTTACTCATTACTTTCTCTGATCTATGCACAAGTAAAGAAAGTAATTGAATTCCATTCAAAAATTTAAGATATTTCATTGGAACTACAGTTTTGAGGTAAGTTCATCAAGATCCCAACATAGAAGCACCTATCGCCTCCAGTGAGTTCACCAAACCAACGTCCATTAGTCAACAACAGCTGATGATGTTAGGAAGATCCTAACAAAACACACTCTAGAAAATGGTTCAGAAACTAGGTAAATACTAGCGATAAATGGAGTATTGAGTATTAGTTCGACTCAAAATTATATTAAGAATAACAGATTAGAACCTTTTCTGATTAAATTTAATACAATCTCTAATTCAATATTAGAGTTTCAGAAGAGTAAGTTAATTAATATAGCTATTTTTTAAGAGAATCTTTAGTGCAAAAGATAAGTAAGAACAAGTTTTAGGATTATTTCTTGTTTTGTTAAAGGCATATGATACAGTGACTACAACATTCTGTTGAAAAAGCTAGACAGTTATAGTTACAGAGGTGTTGTCAATGAATTGTTTAGATTATACCTTATAAAGAGAATGAAAATTAATGCTGTACAGTCAGATTTACAAATAGGAAAATACAGTGTTCTGGAAGGTTGTATATTGGGGCCAGGTTTTTCATGTACATGTCAATGTTCTCCCATCATATTTGCATCCTACAAGTTCTATTTGCAAATAATTTTCAATAATCTATCTGCAAAAGTCATTGTGAAATTCTATTAAAGCAATCCATCCAACATTTTTTCAACATAGATTGAAATTTGATTTGAATTGATTCAGCATTGAAATTATGTAATTGTTAAATTACAACAGACTGATTTTAAAAAAACTGATAAATGCAGTTACCCAAATTTTAGTGTGTGTTCAAATTTAACAAACTGGTTCCAAATATTCTTTGAAAAAGCTGCAATAAATCACCAACATTGTATCAGTTTCTTAGGTATTATAATTTAATGCAGCATTAACTTTGAAAGTTAACTAAAGAGCAGAAGAGGCAACCCACCATTTGGGGTTAATACAAATGGAGGCTATGATGGTTAGCCTTAAGATGGCAATCCCATCATTCGTCTTACTCTGCAGGATGCCAGTAATGTGCCCATAGGACATTTGCTTACCAAAAGTCTCATAGATATATTGGTAGACCAGGAAAAAGATGGATACAACACTTTTAATTTAAAATTTGAGTTCGGAACAGGCCTTGATGGCTTAAACCGTGAAAAGTTGATGATTAACTTTGAAAGAGCATATCTCACTTCTTAGTAAATTAACTTTTCATATTTGCAATACGAGTATTAAACCAAGTTTGCAGTAAAGAAGTAATAAGAATGCTACAGTTTGGTTGTGAATGCTGTCGCCAGGCTATGTTGTGCTGCTGCCGGCCCGCGCATAGGCAAATGCTGAGAGAGACAGAAGCGGGGAGAGAAAGAGACAGTGATGTCTGCATAATTCACTTCTCTTGCCGTTGTGAAAGGCCGTGAAATTTCAGCAGCTTTCGAGAAACAATGGCTCGGGTATAAATAAGTAACAAGGTGTGTTGCAAGTCAGTTGTTAATTGAGTGTGCAGCTGTGTGGACGTGTGGCAGACAACCTTGAAGGTTGCATTTGTGTATGTTACGTAATTCTGCTGCTGTAAGGGGTGTACAAAACATCTTTTACTTGTAATAAAGAACATTTTGAATTTCTGCAAAGTAGGCTTTTAATTTTACGAACCCACAAAGTTACAATACTCAGTGATCTCAAGTTGAGGGTCCCCTAACAAATCAACTATAATATTCAAAATACTAAGACTAATGAAGCAAATAACCCCCTCCCCTCCCACACTCCAAATAAATCTTTTCTCTGATAATTACATGTTTTGGAAACCATCTCTTTACTCATAACAATCTGTGTTGCTTGAAAAATTATCATGCTTAGAACATTCGAACAACTGAGGCAATGCTCTTAGTGCCACTCTCATTAGAACACTTAATAGTCTGTTCCATAGAGGAATAATTCTGTACTATAAATTACCTCTAAAAGCAATGCCGAGAAAGGCCTTGAAATCTAAGTGTCAGAAACTTTTAAGATACAAGTTTTACGACATTAATGATTTTACAGAATCAAATGTTTAACACACTTGTTACTATTATTTTAAGGTAATTGTAGTTTTATTTTTATGTACCTTTTTTGAATATATTTAGTTTTTAGTAATTATTCTGTAATCTAATGAAACTATATATGCTTATGATGTATTTATGGTGAATAGAAATCTAATCTTATCACCTCATGTCCAAGTCATGTTGTTTACAGTTTTATTTGCATTACTTTTTATGCTGTTATTGAACTTATGTTATTCTTGTGATGTCACTAAGTAAACTTATTTCTTGTAAATATTTATCATGTTTTTAAGAAAATTAGATAAAAAAATAGTTATTATATGAATAATAATAATTTGTGATACAATTTAAAATTTGATAGTAATGTGTTATACCTCCATGTTTTTCTATACTTACATGTTATTACTTTCAGGAAGATATATTGTCACTTATAAATGCACCAGGCATAACACCAGGTATGGTACAAGCCCTGTATAGCACCAATGTAGAAGATCAACTTACAGCAACGCAAAAGTTCCGTAAGCTTTTGTCTCGTGAACCAAATCCTCCAATAGATGAAGTAATTCAAACTGGTATTGTGCCAAGATTTGTGGAGTTTCTGCAGAACAATACGAATTGCACTTTACAGGTAAGTGTAGTCTGACTACAGTAGCATAAGTACTATAATAATGCAGCGTTATCATGCTAAAGGGGCTAAACGCCAGTTTTGCAAAAGTTGTGTTTTTTTATTTCATTAGGTGGTATGTGAACAGGACTTTTACATACTAAGACGGCTATATCCAAATGATGGCTGATGTAGGTGCTACAAAGGCCAGTAAATGGCATGAGTGGCTATTCCTATGACTTGTTCATGCAGAAAGTGTTATGTACTGGGGTTGGTTATACTGGACATAGAAGTTACACATTTCCATTTACATCTGCAATTTCATAGTCTGTCTCTTGCATTATAGTTTACGGTATAGTAGCCAGTGAAAACAACATGAATAATTCATTAAGCGGTAAAACTAGTAACTCTAAAAGAAAGCGTGAGCATGATTTAAGAGTATCTGGTAAAACAGGAACCTTTTGAGGTTATCCTATTTTGATTTTAGGTTCTAGGCTACTGCTACTGTTATACATCTGAAAATTGTCTTATTTTCTGTCCTTGTATTTACAGAATCTGTGTAACTGTCATCTAGATTGCATATCAGGTTTGCTGAAAACAAACACAAGGGACATTCCTAATGGGGTTGATTCATGTCATCCCTGTGAATGGTAGATGAAATGGTAAAAATCCTGAAGAAAGTCACAGACAGAGCACATTAATATATAATGTACCTGACAGTGAGGGAAATCATAAACGGGTCTGTAAACGCCATCTCATGAATATGTTTGCTATCAGTAAGATAAAAATTGAAATCTTGGCAAAAAAAAAAAAAAAGAATGGTGATACAGTATACCACAATGGTAGAGGAAGAGCCCAATGTTCACAAATACTCTGATTATGATCTATACCAGATCAAAGACCATATAAATTCAGTACCTAGAGACATTAGTCACTGTTCCCGAAAGAAGTCAAGCAAAGAATATCTGTCACCAGATCTCAACATTAATATGCTTTATGAGGCATTTAAAGCTAAATATCCTGTAAGTAATGTGCATCAGTTATATTATAGAAGAATATTTTTGCAGCACTTTATCTGGGCTTTTGGTGTCCTAGGACAGACACATGTAATAAGTGTGATCTATATCACTTGCAAACTAAAGGAAACACAAGGGATTCTCCACAGGCCAAAAGATTGTTGCAAATACACCATATGAAAGCAGAAAAGGAAGTTGAATGTTTAAAGACAGTGAAAATTATGTATGCCAGGAAGTGATGTTTGTACTTTGTCAGTGGACCTGCAACAGGTATTATTTGTACCTATTCTAGTACATTCAGACATGTTTTGTATGAGACAGTTATGCTACAATTATGGCATCCATATCCATGACACAAGTGATGGAGTTATGTGTTTTTGGCATTAAGGAATATGTGGTAGGTGCGCAAGCAATATAGCATCTTGTCCCTTTAAAGTGTTAAGTTCTGTTCCCGGTATTACATCAAAGAAAAAACTCATCATATTCTGACTTTGTGGGTTTGTAGAATTAAAAGGCTGAGTTGCAGATATTCCAAATGTTCCATAGAAATACACTGTTCAATTCTCATGTAACAACATTACATCACATATACAACACAATCTTCCAAGGTCAATGACAATAACAAACAGCATTCTGAACACTTTACATCAGCTCTCGTTACAACACTTCACAGCTGTTTACTACTACTCTCTGTTTGCGACTCATCACTTCCTTAAATACCTCATTCATAATTCGAGACTGTTCTGTACAATCACTAGATGTTTCTGGAGTAAACATCTAATGACGAAATCCGAACCTTCCAGAAGCGTAACTTAATCTATGCTGGCAAGTCCTTTCTCTCATCTATCTTTATTTGCTGGCTCTTTGTGTACACTAGCTGCGCTATTGTAGATAACGGCTTTGCGCTTTCTGTGCTTTTCGCCACGACAATATGGAGTGAAATTGCAGTGCTCAAAACAAAAATCTGATCATGATTTTTCTCTATATGTTCTTGATTGGCTGTGGTGCCTATGAGAACACAAATTAGAAATAGAAATATATGCGTATAGAACTCAAATATTTTGTTTCTGGCCACAGCCTTTTAGCTTGTAATTGTGACTTTGCTGTTATTGAAAAAAGAGCAAAAGTAAGGAAGCATTTTGTTCCTGATGATGTGATGAACAGCATTAGAACATTTCCAATGTGTAAGGACTAGCATTAGAA
Source organism: Mantis religiosa (assembly GCA_030765055.1). Lineage (NCBI taxonomy): Eukaryota > Metazoa > Arthropoda > Insecta > Mantodea > Mantidae > Mantis > Mantis religiosa. The sequence continues at coordinate 89,539,536 of CM060953.1, forward strand.
CAGCTTGCAATAAGCAACCAGTTACAGTTTCTGAGATGAAAGACAGTTATTTTATTAACTTTCAGGAATCATCTGATATTATTAATACAACAAAGGTTAATTTAGTTCTGCCTCATTGATTAAAATCACTAAACCTGGGGTTATTATGGTAAAACAGACATTTGGTGACATAGAGCCATGGGAAACGATAAAAGAGTTGGAAAAAAGGATGGAGAAGTGAATATTTCAAAATGGTAACATTGAGATATGTCACTGAGGCAAAAGGATTGTCTTCAGAGAAGAAAATAGACCTACAAAATATGATGGAATACCTATCTGAGGTGCACAAACAGTTTTGCAGCGAATTGTGCAAAGACTGAACAGTGAAATGATTACTAGAGGTAAATAAAAATACAAAATGTGTTTGGTGGATTTAGCCCGTTTAGCATTTTGGTGTCAATTTGTTTAGAAAAATCAGTGTTTATTTGTTATTTTTGAAACATGCCATATTTTATGTTGTTTTACTAAATCCAATGAGCAAGTGTTAATGTGCGGATGGTGCATTTTTTTTTTTTTTTTATATAGTAACTAAGAAGTTACATTTTGTTGCTTAGCCCCTTTAGCATGTTAATGCTTCAATTAAAATTGTGATTGGATTATTTACTTTAGTTTTACATATTAAGTTTTCACAAAAAGGATTAAAGTGATTTAAGAGTATATAGGAATTGCACAACTACACAAAGAACCAGAGGTTTGAGTGTAATGAGTCATATGTTGGATTCATTGGGTTTAGGTATGAAAGAATTTTTGTATGTCATATATAACTAAGAAATAGGAAATAAAGTATTGAATTCAGTACTAAGTTTTGACTTAGAATCTGTTTTAAGATGTTCATCTCCATTCTCAGATATTTGTCCTCTGGCACCTGGAAGGAGATCATTTATTTCATTGTCAATTTTCATCTACAGGCAGAATTCAAAATTTATAACGTTTTGCATCTGTAGTGATGCAGATTTTTTTTATGCCATGAGTTTTGCAGGTGTTTTGGCAATTGGGTGGCAGTTGAGCTAACACTGAAGTAACCCGTTCCAGTCAACAGAATATGTATAGCTAATGTTGGAGATGTGTTGTTAGAAGGATTAAACATTTTCATGTTCAGGAAAAAGGTGCTCCTGCAATAGCCAAATTACTTATTATTTTAAGAGAAATCATTAATATTTAGGGCAGTAAGTCATTCTTAAACAGAATAGTGGGACAATTGGGTTTTAAATAGAAAAACACTAAACCAAATAGAAAATGCTTGCAGAAAAGCACAGCGTTCATTCTAAACATCCATGGTGAAGACAGTCTATCTTGTATAATGTACAACTAGAATAAATTTATTTACAATATCTGCAATTATACTTGCTAATACAAATACATTTGACAACTAATTCAGCTGATAAATTGTGTGAACATTTTTCCGCCACTTTTCTGAGTACATTATCTGAATAGCATATGAAGCTGATGCAACCATTTGCTTAATGCTATTTAGAACAAGAATGACAATGACGTACAAGGTGATAGTGGTGAAAATAACAGAGGTGTAAGGAAACATTCTGAATGTTAGTGATGTGAGGACTCATTTAAACAATGGGATCTGTAGATGGCCAGGCAAAATGAATCAAACAGCATTCATCTCCTTCATCTTGCCGCAATCAAACATTACACAGAGAAAAATGTGGTGCGTCAAGTAAAACCTCTTGACTTTCTTAACAGGGAAAAATTAGGTTGCTGTAAAATATGCACAGTGGAATATAAATCAAGATTAGTTATGGGCTGGAATAGATCTCCCACCATAACGATTGAATAATTTTAAAAGTACTGTATAATATATCTATCTTATATACAAGAGTTTAATACTGTACTGTAATTTATTATTACAAGCATATTTCCTTCCTCCAGCTTCACAGGATTGATTTTTTCTCCCTTCTAGTGTTAATGTCAAGGTAAGGTTATAACACAGGGCTAAAGGATGTCCCCTAACAGCTGCATTATTTCGGGCTTCTACTGTATTTTATTGTAGTGGTTTATGTTAAGAATTCACATAAAATAATTTAAGAAATAACTTAGTTTTTATGAACAATGCAGCAAACAGGTGGTTTTCACGTGTTTATTACTGGATTTAAGTTAAACAAGCTACTTTGGATCAGATAAGTAATAGAAAATTTATCAAGTAGCCAAACATTCCTGCAGATTTGCAGTAACACATGAAGAAGCAAAGCATAGTATACATCCCTGTGGTCCTGGAATAACATGCAAGAGAGAATATTCCACTATCAGAGGGGAGACCTCAGGAAAAAACAACAGATGACATTCAGGTGTTTGAGGTTGAAAATGGTAGCAACAGCTCTCGAAACCAGTCTCTAAAAAATCAAAATATGTAGTTTGAAGAACCAACTACAAACTGTTTTATTAATTAATTTGGACATTACTGTTAGTAAATTGCCCCAAACGTACATAAATGTTAGATGGAGTCAACATGAAAAATTCAATACCATGGCCAGGATTTGAACCATGGATAGCATTGAATTTTTCATGTCTATCTTGTATATATTATACCTATGTTCCCTGAGCAACTGGCCTGCCCCACGGCAGCACCGTACCTGGTGAAGGCTGGCACGCTCTCCATCAGAATTATGCCTAAAGGACCGGCAGGTAACGTGTACGGAACTCTTAACTATACTAATTTACATCAGGGTTACTTGAAATCACAATAGATGATGAAATTGATAACCTTCAACAGAAATACATTCCCTATATCTCCGAAAACAGTTCTGTTCACTCTAAGTTCATCTTGACTAATTGCCTGTATTTCTCTCATGATGTCCTTCAGTTGATGTAACGTGTGCGAATTGGATGCGTACACTTTACTCTCTAACATTCTCCATAAATAAAAATCACATGAAGATAGGTCAGGGGAATGAGATGGCCACAACTCTCAACTAATTATTCTGTCACCATACGCACTTCGCAATTCATGCATAGAATTTGTAGCAGTGTGCACTGTAGTGGGGTCCTACTGAAACCACTCGTACAATCGCTCATCTCTTGTTACTTGTATGAAAAAATTATTTAAAATCAAATTTACATAAATGTGTGAATCAACTGTTCTGTCGAAAAATATGGGATAGATAATACACAAATATAAATATTTGCTACTAAGGCTCCACTTATCTTAAGAAAATTATGTTAATACTTCTTTCTTCTTTCTAATGGAAATCGATTTCAAAAGCAAATCGCTTTCGTCCTCAGTCCATCAAATACAAACTCTGTTGTCAAGGTTACCATGTTTTTTCTTATGTTTCTTCAGCACTACCAACATCTGAAGACGAAAAAAACCTAAAAACAGAATCAAGTGCTGGTATGTCAAAATTCATTACCCAATGTTTAATTTTTAAAATAAATCTTTTCCCAAACTATTAAATCTATGGGACCATTTAATTGTTTTAAATTATTAACTTTGGGATTCATTTCATGGTTAAATGACCAAAAATGCTCTGCTTTATTTCCTACTATTCCTAGAGAAAAACTTTTAATTTATTTAAAAAAGTGTTTGAATTCAATAAATTTACATGAGGACTTAATAGTTGATCTTGTTAAAGATACTGATTTTTGATAGAGTCAATATGAAAAATTCAATGCCATGGCTGGGATTTGAACCACGGATCTCAAATCCCGGCCATGGCATTGAATTTTTCATGTTGACTCTATCAAAAACCTTAGCCTATCTACGGCTAGTGTGGAGAAATGATCAATTTCCATCAATTAACTAAAATAATTACTGATTTTTGTTTGGATCAAAATTTTTTTGCTTTTAGTGGTGAATTTTTTTTGATAAACTTCTGGCTTAGCAATGGGTAATCCACTTTCACCTTTTCTTGCTGATCTTTTTAAGAGTTTTTTCGAAATTCAAGTCACTAAAGCTTTTCCTTTGATTTTTAAAACATGGTAGATATGTTGATGATATTTTTGCTATTGTTCCTGTAAAACAAATTAATGATGCTTTAAAATTACTAAATTTACAAGATAAAGCTATAAAATTCACATTAGAAACTGAAATTAATGGATTTCTTCCTTTTCTAGATTTGAAGATAATAAGAAATAATAACAAATTAGATTTTGGTATTTATAGGAAGCCTACTCATATTGATAATTACATAAAAAGTAAACATTTTAACCCTTTTTCACATGAATTTGCTGTTTTTAATAGTTTGATTTATAGATTAATAAACATACCCCTGAATAAAGAGGAATTTAATAAAGAATATCAACATATTATTAATACTGCTTTAATTAATGGTTTTAATAATGATTTTGTACAAAAGAAGATTGAAAAATTTAAATATCAAAAAACTGTTAATGATACTTCTACTCTTAAAAAAATAAAAGATGATTATAATTTTAAAAAATTTACTTACAATCCTTGGCTTAATAAACATTTTCAAATTTTTTTTAAAGAAATTGGTATAACTTAAGTTCCTCAAAATAAATATAGTATTAAAAATTTACTACAATTTTCTAAAAAAGATAAAATTCCTAATAATAAAAAATCTGGTATTTATCAATTTAATTGTTTAGATTGTGATTAGGTTTATATTGGAAAGATAAAACGTAGTTTGGAAACCAGAAAGAAAGAACATTTTTGTAACATTAAATATAAGCAAACTGATAAATCGGCCGTAGCAGATCTATTTTGGTCATTTAACCATGAAATAAATCCCGGAGTTAAATTATTAAAACAATTAAATGGTCCCATAGATTTAATAGTTTGGGAAAAGATATTTATTTTAAAAAATAAACATCGCGTAATGAATTTTGACATACCAGCAGTTGATTCTGTTTTTAAGTTTGTTTCGTCTTCAGATGTTGTTAGTGCTGAAGAAACATAAGAAAAAAACATGACAACCTTGACAACAGAGTTTGTATTTGATGGACTGAGGATGAAAGCGATTTGCTTTTGAAATCGATTTCCATTAGAAAGAAGGAAGAAGTATTAACATCAATTTCTTAAGATAAGTTGAGCCTTAGTAGCAAATATTTATATTTGTGTAATATTTGTTGCTTCACTGTAACTAGCTTCATTTTCTACATAATGGGATAGATAATTCTACGTGCACTTACTGCACACCAAACCCCATGGAGCATGGTGATGCATAAGAGCCGACGATGCAAACGATGGTTTGAGAAACATGTCCTCAAAATAGGTACGTAAGTGAAGCCGATGTGTAATAAATACAACTCATCTATAAATGAATAATTATTTCGCTTCACTGTGGTGTTCCAATACAGTTAAATCTTGATATTAGTTACAACTGTTGAAGAATGAACAAATAATACTTTTCTTAGCACAAAAGTGAATCGAGAAGATATTGACACACTGCTCCACTCACACTGTTTTTTCACAGGATATGTTTCAAGAGCTTTTGCTCTTATCATCAGCTGGTACACGACTCAAGTTTATACTTTGAATACTTTTCTTGTTCAAACATGAAGATTTAATTCTTCTGAAACATTTTCAAATTTTGATAATAATTTGAATAATATAAATGTTATTCTTTAACCATTGATGACCGGTGTCTTCATCAACTATTACTTTCTTATATATTCGTTATTGGAGCATCTTACATGCATACTCAAATATAATCCTACACAACCTCGGAGAGATACAACCATATGTCTTTCTTCCACGACGTCCATAAGCAGAAGAACAAAATTTTTTTAAACATTTAACAACTACTTATCATATTACGTTATGGTTTCACAATTACCTACCTTACATTATTTTTTTATTTTATTACAAATACTAATCTCTTTGACTATTCTTAACAAAACATGAAATATCTGCTACAATGTCCAGGTACTGTGGGTTTTTAATGGAAGTTTGTAATGAGTTTTCCTACTTCTGATTCATTTCCAGTTTAAAATATGCTTAAAACAAGTAAAAGCTCTGAATACTTTTGGGGAAATTTCAATAAATAAAATATCTATAATTGGAATAGGGACCAGGATCCAGCTCAGGGGTAGCCCAAGATGTATTTGTTTTAGCACTCAATAAATCAAATCAAATAAAAAAAAAATAATATTCCGTTTTTTAAGGACTATGTTACAATAAAGCACAAAATTAATACAATATTGAGTCAAACTAATACTCAATGCTCCATTTATTGCTAGTATTTACCTAGAACGCGTTTCGTTTGGATCTTCCTAACATCATCAGCTGTTGTCGACAATTGTATTAAAAAAATAATAATTGGAATCTTCTAGAAACTGAGATTGGTTTAGTATTCTAAAATGAAGTGTTGTAGAGTTCCAAAACCTTAATTGGCATAAAGTCAATGCATCAATAGATAGTCAATATGAAAAATTCAATGCCATCGCCGGAATTGGAACCATGGATCTCCTAGTTTCGTTCCAATCGCTCTAAGCCATTGAGCTACCATGGCCAACTTGCTGTCATAACATTAAATTCTCCATTTGACTCCTGTTTTTGATGTCATGATGGCATGTTTGCCATTGTAGCTCAATGGGTTAGAGCGACTGGACGGAAACCAGGAGATATGTGGTTCAAATCCCAGCCGTGGCATTAAATTTTTCATGTTGACTTTATCTATCAAAACTTTAGCCGATATATGGCTATTATGAAGAAATGATTAATTTCCATCAATTAACTAAAATCAATGCACCAAATGTATCATTCAGTAGTGTTGTATCCTGTAGCAATAGGAAAAGTTAAAATTACATTTAGAAATGCCAGGATTTTTGCCATTATTATTTTTTTTTTTTTTTTTCCATAGTAATGATTTATGTATAAACTTCATATAATTTAGTAAAGGCTGCTTTGCTTACATTTTTTAAATCAATTCAAATGCCGAACTGTTTGTAATTACGCATTGTAATGCACTAAAGAAAACGAAAGCAACAACAAATTCAGTGCATTCACATACCACCCAAAAACATTTAATAAATTCAAAAAGATCTTTAAGGAACAAAATAGCACATATTAATAGATACTGTTTTAAAATTCAAAATTGCTAAATTCAAAAACAAAAGATGAAATCCTACCAATAAACAGATGCAGAATATACTGAATAAGTTATAAGAATTGTGAAAAATGTCACATAGGTCAAACTAAAAGAATCTTAAAAACCAGAGTCAAAGAGCACTTAAGAAACAACAAAATGGAACAAAAAGATAAGTCAGCAGTAGCATTTCATTTTTGGAATGAAAACCATGATTGGTCCAAATCCAAAATTACTAAAAGGAGTCATAAACCAAAATAAACTGACACATGGGAGAACATATTCATATGGAAAAATAAGTACCAAGTAATGAACTTCTAAATCCCACCAGCAGATCATTTGACGAAGTTCATAGTTCCACTGCTAGAGAGAAGAGAGCAGACATCAGACGATAGTTGGATACATTGAAAATGGATGGAGGTGGCTTTCGAAACTAGTCCCTCAATAATATAAAAATGTAAGTGACGCAGCGTCAAAAAACCAACTACAGGTAGTTTTTTAAAGTATTGAAATTATTTATTAAAGTACTGATATGTATCAAGTTCATCTTTAGGGATTTATAAAATCAGCAGTAGATTTTGGATTTCAATGAATGTTGAAAGTTAAATTTTGTTGTTATTTTTAAGTATGCTGATTTCCAAGAAAGGAAGTTGTCCATGTTTTTGCCTTTATAATGTGAATTTTATGACTTTATATCGTACATTTAAACTGAAGTATCAAGTGATGCATTTGTCAGAGGTAAATGTGGAAATACCATTCAGTTTCATTTCATTTATTTACTGCTAATTAAAATTGCATAAATTTATTGTATTGTCATAATTCTTACAAATAAGAAGGAAAATGCTTTACTAACTCATGTTTCAAAATGTCTCATAAAAAATCAGCAAGAAGTATTGGGTTTGTACAAAAGTGAATCGAGAAGATATTGACACATTGCTTCACTCACACTGTTTATTCACAAGACATGTTTCAACAGCTCTTGCTCCTATCATCAGCTGATACTCGACTAGTGCAAGTTGTAGTGGTTTCCAAACCACTACAACCACTACAACTTGCACTAGTCGAGTATCAGCTGATGATAGGAGCAAGAGCTCTTGAAACATGTCCTGTGAATAAACAGTGTGAGTGAAGCAATGTGTCAATATCTTCTCGATTCACTTTTGTACTAATTTGTGCTTCACTGTCCCTACGCTTCTTCCAAGTTTATACTTTGAGTATTGGGTTTATTAGTTTTGCTAGTCTTATTATTAAGGTTATAGATGAAACTTCTCTTATACATGTTAGGACTGCTTTTGCCTTGTAACAAATATTCAACTTGACTACTCCAGTCTACTAAGTAGACTGCTTGAACTGATTGTTGGACCAAACAAACTACCTACCAAATTTTGTAGCTTTAAACTGGAATGAGTTATAAATGCATGTCTGTAAATATACTAAAATAGTAACAACAAAGTCAAAATATGTGTTTTATAATGTGAATGTTCACAATTAGTAGAAAGCCTACTGTAGTCCAGGAATGAAAATAGTATATTTGGTCAAAATGATTCAAAGAGGCTGTGAATAAAAATTGCCACTGGAATTCTCTCTTAAAACAAACTCAGAACAATAAACCATGTAAACCAGTATAGAGCAACAAACTTAGTGTACTCACATTTGAGTATGAGGTTGGCATTCTCACAAGAAGAATAAGATGTAATGTTGAGACTAAAATTGCATAAAATGTTAAAGTTTAACTTGTATGATGTTGGTTGAATTACGAATGAGTAAAAAAAATCTCATTGGTCAGTCACTACGAATGGTTGCCTAGTGCTCAAAACTGATTTTAACATTCTGTTACTAAGCATTAATCGTTTTCATTCTTTATGAATGTGAATCTCTTTGTTTTGTGCTTAATTTCCCTTTCTAGTTTTGTTGTGACCCAACCTTCAATCTGAGTGGCTCAGTTGCTTAGAAAGTCTCAGCTTCAAACTTGGTGCAGACTAATGGCTTTTACAAATATATTCATTTCAGTAGATTTACTGGAATGAGGTTCCAGCTCATCAGCAGCACTGATATGATTCTGGAAAATGACAGTGCCATTAAAAAAGAAAATACTTTGTGACTTTGTGGGTTCGTAGAATTAAAAGTCCAATTTGCCGAAATTGTAAATGTTCTTTATTTGCGTAGAAACACACTGCATAGCAGCAGAATTACATCACATAGCACAGTCTACAACACCAAGGTCGATGACAACAAACAGCTTACTTCAAATTCCACTGTTTACAACACTCTTGTTACATGTCTTTACAACTGTTTACTACTCACGACTCACTCTCGTTTTACAGCTGACTCTTGGTGAGTCGTCACTTCCTTAAATACTTCATAATTCGAGACTGTTATGGAAGTTTCTCTAACATGTCACCAGATAAAACTCGACTGTTCTAGAATGTAATTATATCTGTCGGCAAGTCTTTTATTTCCGGCGCTGCTATGCAAACTCTTTATCTCCGTGATATACTCTCCATCGGTTAATTATCTGTGCTATCTTTATTTGCCGGCTCTTTGTGTACACATGTCGCGCTATCATGATCGGGTTCGCGACAATATTTTTATTCAACAGCCTTTATTTTAAACAGCTAAGATAATCTGTTGATGCAGCAGAAGTTTGCAAAATGTCAAAACTGTTATATATTAATTTTGTAAATTTATCAGATCTAAAATTTTATGTTATATGGAAAAGTAATGCAGAATCTGTAGCACCATGGAATGTTCATGCGAATGGAAAAAGAAAACTCATAACCATCATGATTATATAGTGTAACATGCTTGCCTGCCCAGACTGCATTATTAAATAATGCTGCCTCATTCACTCACTGTTTTTAATTATTGTATAGGATGAAACTAAGGTAGTTTTAACCCTTAAAGTTCTTTGGCTCATGTGCACATTCTTTTCATATTTTCATTTTCAACTATGACCTAACTAGCCAGTTAAAGAACATTGCTAATAACAAGAAGAATGAATAATAAAATTATATTAGTGTTATAGAACTTTGTAATGTTTTAAGTTACATATTTTGGAATTGTTCATTCATACTAAATTTTATAAAATCAGTGGGTAAAAGGATACTTAACATTCATTTTGTTTCCAGTTTGAGGCAGCTTGGGCATTAACTAATATTGCTTCTGGTACATCATTGCAAACTCGCATGGTTATTGAGGCTGGAGCTGTTCCAATTTTTATCCAACTACTGGCATCAGAATTTGAAGATGTTCAAGAGCAGGCTGTGTGGGCTCTTGGTAACATAGCTGGAGATTCACCAGAATGTAGAGATCACGTCCTAGATAGTGGTATACTTGTACCACTTTTACAGTAAGTGCTCTATTTATTCATTTGATGAATGAAAATTAAATTTATAGTATCGGACGATTCATGCCAATGGTTAAATCTGTGACCATTTATACATATGGTATTTTCTGATTTCTTCCTTGAGTGTTTGAGATATGTGATGAATTCACTTACTTAAATCGTTCCTTTCAATTTATTTTCTATAGCTGTCACAAAAGGGAGGGAAGTTGGTAAATAATAATACATACATGATAGATAAAACATTCGTTTTTGACAAGGAACGCCCAGGACCCCTGCAGAGGTGGTTATTGAGGAAGTCATTGAAAAGGTCCATGATATTATTCTCGCTGACTGTTAAACGGAAGTTTGTGAGGTGGCAGAGGCCATAAGTATATCTATAGGAATAGCAGTTCATATTTTGCATGATAAGTTGGAGATGAAGCTGTTGGTGTGATGGGTGCCATGTTCACTCACAGTGGTCTTGGTCTTGTCGATTGGCAATACGCTGACAATGGGCTCACACGTCCCCAACCCCATTCCAGCCTGGATGTTGTGATCGGTGTCTGATGAGCAGCCTCACCGGAACCTTTTCTCGGCACTGCAACAATGCCCTGGATACACAGAGTCCATGCAGAGGCGTCTTACAGTCCAGCATCAGGTTCTTCGTCAGCTGGCCTTAGAGTCGTGCTGTCACCACTATCTTACTTCTCGCGGGAATAACCACGTCTTCATTCAGGATGACCGTACAGATCCCAAAGCGTACTTCGGGGTGCCGGAGCATCACCTCTTCTCCATTGAGCCGCACAACCTTTCTGCCGACGTCGATGGTCGCCTCGTGGCTCCTGAAGACATCCAGTCCCAGTATCACCTGAGCCACCTTTACGAATAGCACCCACAGACGCAAAGCTCTCCGCCTGAAAGTCAACTGCAGCAGGACCTCCCTCTTCACAGGCAAGGTGTCACTCGATGCGTCACTAGCTGTTATGATAGACTCGGTTTTCTCGACGGCAAACTTCTGGCGACGTCAGGTCTTATGACGGTCACGGCTGCCCCGGTGTCCACAAGCACGCGACACGGCCTCCCGTTCACCCAACCGTCCGCGATGAGGCTGTCATCTGTACGTCGGCTGACGGCGTGCAGTGTCACTCGAGAGGATGATGGCGACGGCGCCGATGTGCCCCTCGCCACGCCGGCCTTTACTCGTTTTTCCGGCTGCTATTCTTGTTGGACGGCTTGGTGTAGGCAGTCTCTCTCCATTTATCCCGGCTGGCCACACCCACAACACACGCCAGTTGGTCTTCGACGGCGTCCCTGGACTGGTCTTCGGTCTCCATCGTAGCGGATACTCCTCTTATTCGAGGTCAGGGTAGCCGTCACTTTGGCCGCTTCCATCCTCAATGCGGCCGTTAGCGCCACGTGGATGGTCTTGTAGTCGCCGAGCATTAAGCGCTGACGTTTCTCGGTGTCTCATACCCCGTCGACGGAGTAAGCGGCTCCTCGAGATACAAATCCGGGTGGGAAGTCGACCAAGGCTTTGCTGGCTAGCTGTTCGACTGCCAGGGTGAACTCCTTCTTCCCTGGCTGCTGCGTCCTAGATTTAGTTGGCTGCGGTAGGCTGCGGCCAAGTGGTGGTTACCGAACCGGTTTTCCAGGGCCTCCCAGATATCCTTGGGCACCACCGCTGTCTGGATCGCGTTCAGCACCTCTGCGGCCCGTCCCTGGAGGCTGGCTATTAGCTGTGCGACCTCCTCCTCTGGCGACCACTTGTTATGCTTGGCCACTGTGTCGAATTGGTGGCGGAAGACTTCAAAAGTTGCCGTCATACTTTGGTGGTTTGACGCGCGCAGATGTGTCGCGTTCCGGCGCGTCGGCCTTCAGATCTTTCAGTCTTCTGTAGACGATGTCCTCCACCATGGCGTTTAGGGGACTTGGTGTTGCTGTTGACCTTTCCCTCTAAGTTGTTAACGCGGTTCGCCAGATCTTCGACGCGCTCGAGCACTTGACCCATCTGCTCGCCGGGCTCCGTGATGTCATTCCTCATGCCGGCCAACTGCTCTTCAAATATGGTGGTGAGGGCCTCGTTCGCAGCCTTCATTTCATCGCCGCAGCGAGGTTATCGTTTGCTGTGTTCATTTCTTCCATCTTCGCGGCCAAGTTATTAACCATTTCCGTCTTCATAGCGAGGATGTCATTCGCTGTCTTCAATTCTTTCAGCTCTTCTAAGATCTTCGCCAATGCGGCTTCCATCGTGATCCCGCTCCTGACACCAAATGTGACTGCGTGGGTTACGTAGATTCGGAAATCTAGTTTACAGAAATTTCAAATGATTTTTGTTGCAGTAAAAAGACATGAAATTGACAATCAGCTGTCTTCAAGGACTTGGTGTTTTGCTGCATGAAAACAAATGAAAGAAATCACTGCATACACTTCAGTCATCAACTGTTGCAATAACCAACAAACAATTGCTGCTCTAACACCTTGCAGGATATTTATATTCCCCAGCTGTTTCTGGTCGGTAAATCCCCGAATTTGCTTTGTCAGTAATTCCTTTCGTTCTCACCAGTGAAGTAATAAACAATGCAGTGTTTGGTACTAGTAAGCCTCATTTTATTTCGTTCTTTGGCATAATGGCAGCAAAGAAAGGGTTGACGGACAAAGAAATTGAAGCTTTGTTGAACAAGAGGCGATAGTGATTTGTTGGATTGAGTTCAGTGATAATGAGAGAAATATTTGGGAATTCGTGTGCAAGTGTGAGTGCAAGAGTGACTCAAGTGATATTGCAGACAACAGTACACCTAGCTGGGCAGAGGTGAGTAATTTTGATCCTGGCCCTACATCTGTTATACCAGTGCACAATATCCAGCAGGGGCCGATTCTTCCTTCTCACTTTGATGAGAATACTCCTCCCATAGACTTTTTCTGACTATTCTTTGATGACAAAATTCTGAAAATAATTACTGAGGAAACCTGCATTCAAGGGAACACAAAAAAAACAACAGGTGACGCCTCCAACAAAGAAAGCCAGGATTGCATTCTGGAATCCTCCAACAATGTTGGCATAAAGGCACTAATTGGGGTGGTTATCAACATGGTGCTTCATCCTACCTCTGACGTCACACACTATTTTTCTACAAGTTGGGTAGATACATTTCCATTTTTCAGTGATGTATTTTGTCATGACGAATTTCTCCTTTTGTTTTGGAATCTTCATTTTGCGCATGCTGCGGGAACGGAAAATTAACTAAGGAAAAATTTAATGGAGAAACTACGGCAAAAATGCAGTTTATTCTATTTCCCAGGTCCATTTGTATCAGTCGACAAGAGCACCATCAGTTTCAAGGGAAGAGTAAAATTCAAAGTGTATAATCCAAACAAACATACAAAATTTGGAATCAAAGTTTTCAGCTTATCTGATGCTTCCAATGGATGTCTATACAATTTCCAACCTTACATGGGCAAAACTGAATCAAATTCTAACCTCCTGAAAACTACCCTTTTTGTAAAAGACCTGTGTTCTTCCCTCCTAAAGGATCCTGTAGACCCAACTGAAGGTTTCCATGTTTACACAGACAGGTACACATCACCTGAATCAGCTGATGAATTGTGTAAAATGAATATGGTGACTACTGGGACAGTTATGGGCAACAGAAAAAATATGCCACACCAACTAAAGCAAGGAAATGTAAAGAAAATGAAGAGGGGTGAGATAAGATGCTTCCGCAATCAGCATAAGCTTGCCCTGTGCTGGAAAGACAAAAGAACTGTAACAGTTCTCAGTACCAGTCACAAGGGCGATAAAAACGAAATGACAGAGGTGCCTTCAAAATTTCCAAACCAGGCAGCAACATTGAAACCAAACATTATTTTGGACTACACTCGACACATGGGCGGTGTCTATAGAACTGATAATTATATTGTGCAGTATCAGTTCTGCAGGGGAACACGCAAGTGGTATAGAAAAATGTTTTTCTGGTTGCTGGAAGTTTGCATTGTGAATTCATACCTGTTATACACAATGAATATAACAAACAAATGTAAACCGATCCTGTCACATAGAAAATTTTGCAAGCATCTCGTCAGATTTCTGGTGGCGGAGCGCATGGGAGCACGGCAGAACATTGCTACGTCAAGTAAGGATCGTATTTATCAGGGCCCAACTTTGGAAAGGCTAAATGGAGAGAAGAGAATAAGGAAGTTGGGCAAATCCCTGTGTGGTATGTAAGGCCCAAAAACAAATAAAGAAAACAATATATTTGTGTGAAACTGCATCTCCAAGCCTCCCCTGCATCCAGATGTGTGTTTCAAAATATATCACACAAAAGAACACTTTTAGGGAAAGATTTCACACCCTTGAACATTATATGATATTTGTTATTCATTTGCGTCCCTGTGTGAATAATCCTGAGATAAAATAATCAGTCTCAAAACCGTATATATACTAGATACCGTGCTCCAGCTAGGTGTAACCTCACATTTCTATCAAAATTATGAATTATTACCATCGGTTTTACAAAACAAGTTACATACACTTATATGACAGTATTTAATTCCTGAACTTTTCCTAGTTTGTGTGAATACGTGTGTGTGTGTGTGTGTGTGTGTGTGTGTGTGTGCGTGCGCGTGCGTGTGTGAGAGAGTGTGAGAGAGTGTGAGAGATCAAAAAATGATACTTATGCCGATTTTGTGGGAACATTTTTACGCAGTGTAACAAATCTTCACTCCTGTTGGACAACAGTGGTGAAATTCAACAAAAAACAGGGTACTACATGTTTTTTAATACATTCGGGCATACTTTTATTTGTATTTTGAAGGGTTACATATTTTTATAACATTTCCTTCTGCTCAGAGCTATAAAACATGTCTGCTCGGGAAGGGTTAAATTTAATTGATTACAACAATACTGTTTTCAACGCTTCCATAAAAGGAAATTATAAGATCTCAATAGGTTATGCATATTGCACTTGATACCACACTTTTCTAATTAGTCCTGTAACAAGTTAAAAGTCATATCAGATGCTTTAGTGAGATCATTGAAAAGTCCGGTGTGATTACCTTTAACGTGAGTATAATACTAGTACTAAATCCATAATAGTATTAGTTAAGTAATTCTTCCTAAAAGAATGTTAAATTATGCTCAATGTCACATTTATCTAAAAACTTAACCTATCTTGAATTTATAACTTTTCAAACAATGTACTAAATTATTTGATTTTGGAGGAATTTAGTAACAGTGACATCCAAATTAATTCATAGCATTTTTTGTAATTAGTTTTTCACACTGCATCACTTGCATTTTAAATTTTGTAGGGACCAGTTTTAGGACCTTTAATGTTGAAAACGAAAGTAACAGCTTCTGAAACTAGTCCTTCAAAAAATTTAAATGTAAGTGATTTGTGAAAAATGGACTACAAAAAGTGTTATGAATTAACTTAATAAATACTGAGGTAAAAGCTATAGGGCTGTAATTAATTTCATTTATCACCTTTTTTAAAAATGGTATTGTGGTACTGATCCTCTAGCATTCAGGAAATATAGTGTGCTCAGTTGAAGTAATAAGTATACAATTATATTAGTCAATTCATATTTACAAAATTTCATTACACAAGAAGAAATGCCATCTCAGGTTTTGCTTATTTAAGCATTAATTTTATAATTTCAGTTCCATCTGTACGCATAAGATATATAATGTTTGTATTTGTATTTTTAAGTTCACAATTAATTAGAGCTTTATTCAGGGTATAAATCTCATTTATAAAGTAACGATTAGGTTTACTGCATACATCATTAGGATTTTGCAGCCAATGCCCATCTGATATTGTTAGCTACTTTCCTATAAGTTTTTATTAAATTGCTCGCTGTTTTCATTTTATTAGTAGCCTGACTAATTAAGGTATTTTAGACCTGAGACAATTGTAAAGAAAGTGCCTTAGCGTATTCCTTTTTTAGAGTGCTAAGTGAGCAGTGGAAGGAAGCAGACGCGTGTGAAGGAGCTCCTGTAAGCTTAAAGAAAGAAGGATATATGGGACAATGGGAGTGGATATTTCCACATACAGGTGCAGGATCGGAGCATTCAGAAAAGTTAGAGGTAGTAAATCTAGAAATAGAAAAGAAGAGGAGGAGAAGAAGAGGAACCACAAGATAATGGCAGTTACTCTTATAACTCTTATAACAGTGGGGTAGAAGTGAAACCAGGACCAATGGACAGAGGTGACAGTTTGGAAAGAATACTAAGCAGAATGAGCTGGTAAAGGGACTAAGTGATCAAGTGGATGCTGCAGTAAGAGAAATCAAACAGGAAATCAAAGAGGAAGTTAAGGATATCAGGAAAGAAACGGTTGGGATAAAAGTGGGGGTGGATAGACTAGAGGAAAGGAATTGGAGGTACAGTTTGTTATTCACCGGAGTGGAAGAACATTGAGGGGTTTGGGCTATACAAGAAGTGTATGATATTCTGGAACGAAAACTGGAACTGAGATTAGGAAGCTGGAAGATCGCAGAGGGAAGAATACAGGAAGGAGAACAATATTAGCAAGATTCACGAACATGAGCATAGTCTTTGAGATATTGAACAGATCAAGGAAACTAAAAGGATCAAGTATTTCCATAAATATTTATCATTCAAGGAATGGGAACTGAAGAAAAAGCTCATAATACAGATGAAAGAAGCAAGGATGGCTGGCAAAAAAGCATACATTCGAAATTTACAACTTTGGATTGATGGCAGGAAAACGACACCTGAGGAAGAAAAAGGACATAAGAAGACTGGAAGACATAAGTAGACAGATTAGAACAGGAAACAACTCAGCAAAAACTTACAACAGAGGTATGAGGTGAATCTACATACATGACAGGTGGAGAAAAGGCAAGGTCCAGTCCAGTCCCAAGGAGCAGAGGAATGGCTGACAAAGTAGGAAAGGAAAATGACGAATCGACATGGTGGAGCAGCACAGCATACGGATAATCCAACAGCTGTAACGAACGAGAGAGAAGATGTGACGGCATTGGAGACATCACAAGATATGTCATTGCCAAAGAAGGTCATCACACCGAGGAGGGAGGAAAGGGGAGCAGCAGGTGTTCTATCAGAGAAGGGGAAGGAGGCATGGTACCATCACAGTGCAGCATCCAGTGAGGAAAAGATGGGTAAGGTGGGGAGGAGCAGCAATGAAGAAGTAGTAGGGAGGAAGAGAGGGGAAGGGAAGAAAGTATTGTGTCATCACCAGGGAGCATTCTCATGATACAAAGGGACATTAACAAAACAATGGAAGGTTACAAACTGAGAAGTTGGAGAAGTTCAGGGTATGTAGGGATAGTGTCAGAACAGGATCGCAATAGCAACCAGTAAGACGATTGGGGTTTTGGAACTGTGATAGCTTAAAAAAACAAACTCTACCCAGGAAACTTACAAAATTTACTGGAGGGATTAGACTATTTGGCAGTGGTAGAAACATGTTTAAAAGAGGACATTATTGAAATAAAAGAATATGCTTATGTTGGTAAGTGTGGAGTATGGCGACCTTCAGGTGGGATAGGATTGTTTGTAAAGAGAGTTGAATAAGACAGTTAAAGAAACATGGTCTAGACCAAAAGAAGTATTGTGGATGATTATGCAAGATAAGCAGTTAGATGACAGTAAAATATGTATGAGTATAGTCTATAACCCACCTGTTATATCATAGTTCCATAACCCAGAATTATATAAGCTTTTAGAGAAGGATATAGAGGTTTCAATGTGAGAATAGGGGAGAGTAACATAAATTTAATGGATTGGTGGGAATCAAATGATGGGTTACAGAAAAGAGAGAGTGTTAGACATAGCAGAGACAAAATGGTGGATAGAGGGAGTGAAAAATTTATTGACTTTTGTGAACAAAATTATCTCGATATTTTAAATGGAAAATATGGAGAAGATGAAGCTGGGGAATATACCTTTATAAATACAAACGGTCAAAGTGTAATTGATTATGTAATATGCCCAAATAATTTGAAAGGCAAGATAAACAACTTCAAAATTACAACTTATGCACAAGCAGTGGACATTTCCCAATAATAACAGAAATAAATCTGAAACATAAAGTAGGGGAACAGGTAGAGGGAGGAGAGATAATACAAAGAGAATAAAAACGTTCAAATGGAGGGAGGACAGAGATTAGGTTTTATACATGACATAAATTCAGGTGTAGGACAATTAATAGAAAGGCGTATAGTGCTAAACATTAGGGAAGATCGGGTGGCAAAAGCATTAGAACTACTGGAATTGCTAGTAAAAAGGGCGCTGAAAGAAATGGAAACAAAACAAAATAAGAAACAGGGAACTAAAGGGTGGTATGATGAGGAATGCAGAGCAGAGTAAAAATAAGTATTAAAAGATCTTATTAAATGGAGGAGAACAGAAGAAGAAACAGACAGGAAACCTCTGTTGGTTAGGAAATGGGGATATAAAAATTTAATAGAAGCAAAAAAGAAAGAATGGCAGGAAAAAGTGGGGAAAAAGTTAAAAGAAGCTATAGAGGGAAAGGATGGGAAAAAAATGGGAAGCAGTAAGAGGTGTAGTCAGGAAAGAGGAGTCAAAAAATGAGATTAAAGCAAATGAATGGCAGAGATATTTCAGGCAGTTGATAGGGGTGGGAAGAAAATTAAAATTAGAAATAAGAAGTTTGGGAACAATAGAAATAGCAAATGAAGATCTAGATAGGTAATTCACATTGCAAGAGGTGTACCAATAATTAAAAAATATGAAAAAAGAGAAGGCAGTAGGACTCGATAATATACCAGGGGAATTGTGGAAAGTCTATGGGGAAACAAAAAAGGGCTTAGAAGTAATGACAAAGGTGCTAAACAAAATAAAAGAAAGTGATGACATACCAGAAAGCTGGAAAATAAGCATGATCATGCCTATAAATCCTTTCATGGAAGTGTTGAAAACAGTGTTGTTGTATAAATTAAATTAATTAGGAGTCGATTAATGACACAAAACAACACTTACTTTTAAATTTTCCCGGAACCAGTTTCTGAGGCCTTCCCTCTATCTTCAGCCGGACATCGACTTGTTCTCATTGGTGTAGCTGGCAATATTTTGTCATCGGTCTCCTCTGGTGGCGGTTCGAGGAACTTGGTGAACAATCGACTCCTAATTAATTTAATCCTCATGCCTATTTATAAGGGGAAGGGAGGTGCAAATAAACCAGAAAACCACAGGAAATAAGTCTGTTATCTATATTAGGAAAAATTTACACAGGAATATTAGCAGAAAGGCTAAGAATATGTGTAGAACAAGAAAGGAAGCTGTCTGAATTTCAAGCAGATTTCAGGAAAGGAAAACAGACAATAGATAACCTATATAGAATAAAAAGAAGTATTTCAGAAAGTGGAGTGCCATTGTTACTAAAATTAGGCAGATGAGTCAACCTTGTATATACTTTTCTCCACTTAAAAGTTTTTTGATGAAGACTAGTTTCTGGGAACCTCTTCCCTATCGTCAGTTCTGTGGTTGACTGATGATGCATCCGGTGTCTGCATCTGGCTTGGTGTCGTGCTGCCATCTAATATTCTGGTAAGTTTGATGACGTCATCTATGGTGGGAATTTCAAAATTAATCAAGAGGTCCTGTTTCTTTATAATAAATATGTTTTCCCAAATTTGTAGTTCCAGAGGTTTCTTTGCCTGTTTGATCAGTTCTATTTCTGGTTTTATTTTGTGATTCTCAGACCAAAAGTGATGTGCTATGGCCGACTTGTCCGTGTGTTTGAATTTAATATTTCTGAAGTGTTCTTTCATTCTTGTTCCTAGATTCCTTTTGTTCTTACCAATGTATATCTTGTCACAATCCTGGCGGCTCATTTGGTAAATGCCTGATAATTGAGTTTTCTGTGTGCTATTTTTTAGAGGGTGGTTTAGTAAGTTGCGGATGTTGTGTTTGTTCTGAGGGGCTAATTTTATGCTGAAGCTCTTAAATATCTTTTCAAATTTTTTGAAGTATTTTGGATGAAATGTAAATTTTCCCTATCTGGTGTTTGGGTTTTCTAGTTTTTTTAACGTAGTAATGTCCTTTAAGTTTTTGTTTCTTTTGTGTCTGTAGATCAATTTTTTTTATGAAATTTGTGTTATAGTTGTTCAATTCAGCAACCTGGTGTATGTGAGTGTACGCCTGTTCATATTCTGTTTTTGTTAGCGGAATGTTGATTAATCTGTGAACCAAACTATGGAATACTGCATATTGATGTTGTACTGGGTTGAATGGGTTACTTTAATGTAATTGTCAACATGTGTTGCTTTTCTGTATATTCCAAATTGTAATCCTGTAGGTGTTCTAATGATTTTCAAATCTAGAAAAGGTAGCCATTCATCCTGCTCTACTTCAATGGTGAAAACTATGGATTTTTCTTGTAGGTTTAGCAACTTTATAGCATCCTCGGTTAGTCTTCTAGGGACTATAGCAAACACATCGTCGACATATCTATGCCAACATTTGAAAATATGTGGAAAGGCTTTAGTAATGTGTGTTTCCAAATTGCTCATGAACAGATTAGCTAGTAATGGTGAAAGAGGGTTACCCATGGCCAAGCCTGCTGTTTGTTGGAAGATTTTGCTGGAGAACGTGAAGCTGTTTTGTTCAATACATAAGATGGTTAATTTGATGTATTCCTTTATTTTATCATCCGCAACGTTGCTTTTGGATAGCCAGCCTTTCATCAATTTTTGATTTTTTTTCTACTGGTATGCTCGTGAATAGAGATCAGATATCAAAGGACACCATCACCTCTTCAGTTTTTATAACTGTGTTTCAGAAACTATTCTTCATCAAAAAACTTGTAAGTGGAGAAGAGTATATACAAGGTTGACTCATTTGCCTAATTTTAGTAATAGATAATCTGTTCATAATAAAGATTATAATAGACAAATACCTCAGGAAGAAAAGAGAAAGGGTATATATGTTCTCTGTGGGTTTTGAGAAAGCTTTTTTTATGATAAACAGGGAAGCTCTAGTTTGGAAATTGAGGATGAAAGGTGTAATTGGAAAATCTATGAAGGGGTAAAGTTTTACAGGTTTTGAGAAAGCTCTTGATACAAAAACAGGAAAGCTCCATATATCGAAATTTATCTATTTATCTATATTTATGTGTAATAAATACAACTCATCTATAATTTAATAAGGAAAGCTCTAGTTTGGAAACTGATGAAAGGGGTAAGTGGAAAATCTATGAAAGGGTGAAGTTTTGCATAAGGCGAGAAAAGAAATGTAATTATGGAGATGACAGAACAAAAAATAGACCTAAGACAAGGATGCTAAATGAGTCCAATTTTATTTAACTTATTTATAGACGAGATAATAGGCAAGGTTAAAGAAGGAAATCAGTACTATCTAGTAATAGCAAATAAAGGTATTCATAGACTGCTATATGCGGATGACTTAATGGTTTGATCTATAATGGTAGTAGGATTGCAGAAGGCAATAAATGAAATCCAGAAATTCTGTGAAGAGTGGGGAATAAAAATAAACACAAATAAGTTGAAAGTTATGGTCTTCAAGAAGGGAGTTAAACTAAAAAAAGATGAAAAGTGGATACTAAATGGCAAAAGTATAGAGGTGGTCAATGAATTTGAATACTTAGGAGTGAGGTTGAGTAACAATGGAAAGTGGGGAGCACACAGGAGAAAAATTGAAGTAAAAGGATGGGCGGCAATAAATAGGATAAGAATATGCAAATATAAGCTAGAAACGACAACCAAGTGGTTAGAAAGAATGTATGAAACACTAGTGGAATTCAAAGTGTTGTAGGCAGTGGAGATCTGGGGGGGGGGGGGGGGGGGGCACAGAGGTAAACAAAACGGTGGACCAAAACTACAGAAGGTTTTGTAAAGAGCTACTAGGCTTACCAAGATCAGCACCTAGGGAAGTAGCTTTAGTGGAATTAGGAAAGACAAGAAAAAATGGAATAATAATGGTAAGAATAATAAAATTTTGGTATAGGTGTTTGGCCAGAAAAGAAGGGGAAATTATGAAATTATGCATGAGACATAAGAGGTTAGAGAACTCAAATATATATATATATATATATATATATATATATATATATATATATATAATTATCCAATTTGGTCATGCAATAAAATTCATACCTAGGTTTCATTCTCTCATGGAAAGTTTTTTTTTAATTTCCTCATCAACTGTATTTTTTTTAGCTTTATTACTTAAATGCGTAGACTTTATAGAGCAAGCTGTGTGCGCTAGTAGAATATATAAAAAAAAAACCTATTCCATTTATCAAAAACATCAGTTGTAGACTACATAGATATACAGGTTTCAAATAACATTGCTTGTACCCTAGTTAAATTACCATCATTAACAGACTTTTTTTTTATCCATATTTTGACTAGTTCACAGTTAGAATTAAAATATTTTATGCACAGTGATCAGATTGATGAAAATCGTTTACGTAAATGGAATGCCAAGTAGGGTCAATGTTAGTTATTATGCAGTCAGTTGCAGTTGTAGATTTATTAGCAATTCTGGTGGGAAATAAATTGTAGCTATCTATATTGTACCTGTGTAAAATATCTGAGGCAACTTAAAAAAATTATTATTAGAGTTAATATTTATATCAACCTAATATTACAATTTTTGCACCTTACCAGTTAACTTGGCAATGAAATTATAAATTATTTGGAATTCTTTGATTTATATATACCAATTATAGCAATGTTACTTGTGTTAGTATTTATTTTGATTGCACACACTCCATTACATTTCTTTAATGTAATTGGCCATGTTTTGATATACACTAATCAAGCAACTTTTATATACATAGCCATATCTCCAGCTTTGACTATTCCTACAGAAATATATTTAAGGGTGTAATTCTCTAGCATAGTTACTTGTAATTCTGTGATAGAGAAGCCATAAAATATAGTAAAAGGTAAACAGAACATAAATTTCCAAGAACAAAAAATAGGCAGAAGTTGCTCTGATTTACTGTAGGTTAAAACTTATAAAGTTAAATGCCTTATTGTTTCTTAAGACCAACTTCTTTTTACTTTCAGATTACTTAGCAAATCCAGCCGTCTGTCCATGACTCGCAATGCCGTTTGGGCTCTCTCTAATCTTTGTCGAGGCAAAAATCCACCTCCTGAATTCACTAAAGTATGTCCATGCCTTCCTGTCCTTTCTCGGCTCCTTTTTCATTCTGATGCTGATGTTTTGGCTGATGCTTGCTGGGCACTTTCATACTTATCAGATGGACCAAATGAGAAGATTCAGGCTGTTATTGATGCAGGTGTTTGCAGACGTTTAGTGGAATTACTCATGTAAGTAACATGATGCAGAATTTGTGATTCCTAAAATAACTATAAACACTATGTATTAAATATGCAGAATGACTTAGATTCATGTAATAATGTTGTTGATGTATTATGTGCACTGAGTTGGAGGAGACAGATTTAACCAGTTAAAGTTTATCTTAAATAAATGGCAATGGAAAGAAGAATTTGCTGCCTTAATGCATTTTCAACAAAACGTTATGTCTAAAAGTTTGCTGATGATGCCTATCCTAGCAAAGGGGAAAAGGACTTACTGACATTACTGTTCGGCCGCTCTATCTCCGGCTCTGACATTTCTCGAGAGGGGGAAGCAGGCTGTTGCCAGTTCTTTAGCGGGTATTTCAAGCAGAGGAATAATGCGTATTTTAAATATTTCAGTACTTGCATATTACACGAACCAGGAGCCATATTATTATAATAGCGATAATAATAGGACTTACGAACATTAAAAATCGGAATTTACGCACGCAAAATATAAGCAAAGAAAGTTTACCAGCGCAAGCAGCTAAAACCACGTGGCTCAAACAAATTTAACCTGGCAACACAGTGTTGGGTTCGGGAGTCACGCATAGCAGCGACAATGCTGATTGGCGCTAGCAGACAGTTTTAACTTCCTGACCACAACACCGGATGTAGAGATTCCCAGTACTACCAACAGATGCTGTTAGGGTGTGTGAAAGGTGTGAAAGAAATATTCGAATAGAGTGGTGTTGTAATAAATATCTTGCATGATAATGAAATTGCAAGTTGTATTTCAGTGTTTTAAAGCTAATATAGTCCTATATTTTCATTCTAAAGATAATTTTGAGGATATGTTTTCAATTGCTCATTACTGTATGTTGGTACTATTAACCTCCCGCCTCCACCTCTTGCAATCGCAAAACGTCAGAGCCGGAGATACAACGGCCGGACTATACTGTACTTCACTCTTATTTAGAGTCTAACATAACATAGCAATCATAAGAAGTTATAAACCACATTGTAGAGAAACGCTATAAAATAAAATAATTAGTGGGTTAAAAATTGCAAGATATCCTTTATAACAGAAAGTGAAACAGTATATTTAAATACACATAAAGCAACAATAAAATATAAGAACCAATAGTAGGAATACCATATAATAGAGAGAGTCAAACTTAAAAATTTAAATCCATGGTCAGGATTTGAACCACGGATCTCCTAGTTTCCATCCAGTTACTCTTACCCATTTAGCTACCATGGCCAACATTAAATTCTCCAATTGACTCATTAACTTAAATATTACCATATAATATCCAGGCAGTTGAATGACCTCCATTCATCCCGTTGCTTCCCTATACAATTTGATCTTGAATCCGGACGAATTGAACACTTAAGGGGACATCTGTCTCAAATTGTCCGAAATAGAAAAAATCAACCTGGTATTTTTTAAAAGAAACGAAACCTTTTGTATTTATGCAATGTCTTAAATTTCAGAGTTCAGTAGTTTTGCAAATAAAATTTTTTGAATTTGTTGTATCTTGTCAAAATTCCCAGTTTTAACCTATTATAATTTATATGCCTTTAAATCAAATTACTTATTCCGAATTTAGTTTTATTTCCAAATGTTCAACTTTACACTGATATGGAAACATGCTCTTAATGATAAAAGGCTGAAACTATTAACAGTGAAGCAAATATAATTCAATGAATTATAATCAGTAACTAATTGCAACAAATAGATGATAAATCTGCAA
Organism: Mantis religiosa; assembly: GCA_030765055.1. Lineage (NCBI taxonomy): Eukaryota > Metazoa > Arthropoda > Insecta > Mantodea > Mantidae > Mantis > Mantis religiosa. Next base: position 89,564,933 of record CM060953.1, read on the forward strand.
TATCACACCATTTCTGAATAACCAACCATAACATCAAACTGACCAGTAATTATCAGAATTGGACAGATTTTTAAAAGATTTTTATTTTGAAACACAAATGACAGTTAATGAATTTTGATATATTGCCACCAAGTTCGCTCTGGAAGCACATTTCATCGCCACATGATACTGCTATTATAGACACCCACAACAGCAGAAACAACATGGGTGGCTGGCCCCGTAGCTCAGTCGGTAGAGCACCTGCTTGCTGTGCTAGGGGTCCCAGGTGCGATTCCCAGTGGTGGATAATTTCTCCAAAATAATTTTAATTTTGAACAGAGATTTGAATAAAGAATTTTTCAATGAAGAAATTACAGCTGCTCAGTTAAACACAAAAGATGGTTGGTTGTGTGTACATGAAAACACAGAGGTATTGTCCAGCAACACAAAGAAGGAATATGCCACCCTTACTCAGTGGGACAAGGACAGTGAATGTGTGTGACAGAGAACACTTGCTACACAAGGAGCAGAACCATTAAAAAAACATGCACCCTATTCACTCTGTAAACTAAAACCGAGAAGATTCATTCACAAAAGTAGAAGCTGTCAGAATGTTTTTGAATGGTCTGTAACTGAATTGGCATGGGATGTCATAAACCCCATGGTGTCGGGGGAGGGTGTAGGAACCTTTTCCAACCCTCCTGCATCTCATCCCGTTGAGACTTTCTCTGCTGTGGGGAACTGTACTGCTTATACTAGCAAATAGCAACACAGTACAAAGTCCGAAAAGAACCAAGCCCTTGGACTTAGTGTTTTAAAATCAGTGTGATGAAGCTGCTGTTATAGAATTACTCATAAGAGTAATATCTAATAAACGTGATAATATACAGTGAAGACTAAACTATTAGATAAGTGTAAAACTTAGTTGTAGCTATTGTAGGGGGGGGGGGAATTAAAGCAAAATGTTCTGTGTCATTTCCATGCAAACCTCTGCACTTGTTTGCTAGTGCCATTAGATGGTGTCATGTAACTGCACTAATGAGTGCTTGAGTTGTGTTAATAGTGCTGCAGTACATAAGTCTCTTCTAAAGTTTCCGCAAGCTCAGTACTGTGTAAACTGTATACAGTGATTTTAAGAAGAGAATTAATTTTATAAATGTGTTCCAAATATTAGGAATACAAGTGGAATGTGGTGAATATGGAAATGACATTGAGGTCGAGGATATGTAGTTCGCAGATATATTACATAATTCAGAAACATAATGGAGATGACAAAAAATACATTACGTTATGCTGGATAGATGTACTGCTTTTGAAGGACAAGAAGGACCTAAAGGTTTACTGCTGTTCAAGCAGCACACCATGTCCATCCACAGAGCAACAGGAACAGTCAAATAAAGTGAGTATAAACTCTTTCCACTCAAAAAGTCAAGGTCCAATTTCTCAGAAGATATTGATGAAGCATGCTAGAGAGAACATTTATGAAGACTAATACAGTTGTGGCCTCAATTCCTATAAGGCTCTATGAGTGTTAAGAGTACATCATATTGCAGATTAATTATAAATTATATGTCTAGCAAACGGCGAGCAGAAGTCCATTTCAAAGGAAACAGACTGTCACAATTACAAACTATAAAAGAGCATGTAATATCACAATTTGTTGGTGCAAGCAAAAATATAATGCTTAATAGTATTTCTTCAAGTAATAAATTCCAGAAATAAAACAGTCCCAATTCAGTTCTATGGAAGGGGACCAGACAAAGTCAACATGAACATCCTTATATTAGGTATACACCCAAGCACCATAAAACATATCTAACTTAAATTTTATACACAACACTTGTGCGCACATACCATAAAATACAGAAAGTACAGAAAAATACTTGCATGTAATAAATCATAATTGAAAAAATCTGATTTATCACATTCACATGACGTTCTCTACCTCTCTTCTCCAAAGTATGCTTGAAGCTTATTCTTATATCTGCTTCACTTAGTAGAAATGAGCATTTGCAGAAATGGTTTCATTACACATTTCATTGTAGGTACAAGAGGCGTGAGGCAATAGTGAAATTGCTTAGTATGTGACAGCTTTGAAATTCTATGCTCTTTCCATGATTCCTGAGAAATATCTGAAAGCTATCCATATCTAAAATACAAGGTACGTCCAGTAATTTCTGTTTGGTTATAAAATTAAATTGTGTACAGATACAGAAAAATTATTTATTGCACAAAATTCTAAAACTACTTTTCCACATAACTGCCGAAATTTTGCAGGCATTTGTCATAGTGAGGCACAAGTTTTTGTATACCTTCTTCATAGAAGTTTGCCGCCTGTGTCTTCAACCAGTTGGAAACATTTTCTTAGCTCTTCGTCATTGTTGAAGTGTTGACTGCCAAGGAAAGATTTGAGATGCAAAAACAGATGAAAGTCGCTAGGAGCGAGGTCAGGGCTGTATGGGGGATGGTCAAACACGTCCCAGCTAAATCCCTGTAGGAGGCTTTTTGTCTCATTTGCAGTGTGTGGTCGTGCGTTGTCGTGAAGAAACATAATAGCTTTTGACATCGCAAATTTGCAGATATATTTCAATTGGTTTCACTTTCCTAGCATTCAGAAAACGAATCACAGATCTGATTTCACAATCAGAGGGATTTTCAATCAACACCGACATTGTAAACAAGCACAACAAGCACAAGCACATCCTGGCTATGGCATTGAATTGTTCAGTCTGACTCTATCTTTCCAAGCACAACAAAGTGTACGGGGCTGTCAGCAATCTCACAATGGCGCACATTTTTTCTCCTTGATACAGAGCATCTACCGCGCATGTGCGGAACTGCGATCACAGCGCTGCAGCGGAGATAAATTGAAACAGAACTTACTTTCTGGATGCCCCTTGTATATAAAATATTTGAAAACACAAACCTGAACAACAAATATCTCAGAAAAGGTTAACACCCTAAAAACAAATTGAGAAAAAAAATTTGTATGTTTTAACAGTATCTACAGTTTTGTATAGTAAGTTTGTGTCTATTCTTTATGATTTGCCAGTTATTCAAAAGTGCATAAATTTCATTCAGAATGAAATAAATTTTGTAGGCTATTTCCAGAAAAAATTCAACATATTTTAATTCTCATTCCAATGTATGTTCCGCCTGAGACTTTGGGGTAGGGGTTTTCTGGAAAATGTGTGTATGCCATCATTGGAATATCCCTTGAGTAGTTACAAACAAGAATGAACATGAGCTTAGCCAGTAAAGTGGTTGTGCTCGCTTGGCATTGCCAGTTCTACAGCGAGCAAGCAAACAAACAAGAATGAACATGACCTTTGCCAATAAAGTGGTTGTGCTCTCTTGGCATTGCCAGTTCTACAGCAAGCAGGCGACAGAGGTGGAAGATATGTCTGTCTTTGTCTCATTGAATCCACCAGCAGGTAAACTGAGATGTTGCTGATAAAGATGTTTTGTTTCTATGAGTCTTTGCATTGATATTGCATAGACTAATGTTTTGTCTCTGGGTTGTAACGATGTACTCATATTTTGTCTCTCACAACTGAATGGAGAAAGGCATCACCTTTTTTGTAACGTCACTGTTACTAAATTTCTCCAAACACATATAAAAAGGAGTTCCTTGCAAATTTCAAATGTGTGTGCTTTCATTACAGGCTTCAGTGTACCAATTGTGCACAGATCTTCTGATAGCAAAGCAAAGCAATAATGTGACCCATATGTTCTTGTGTAATCTGATTATGCTTGAAATTTCTTTGAGTGATACAACAATTGTCCTGAAACAATCTTGGTAACTTTCTGCTTGTGAAACTCTGCTGTTGAATCTCCTTCGGGGTGACATCTTCTGGTATCAAGAATTCAATGACTACACATTGCTTAAATTACATTGACCAATTGTCTGCACAGAGTTCCATACTTAAACAATACAACCATTCAAAGCTAAGGCTTCCTGCCAACTGAAACTCTGTAGGAGAGTCTACTGAACAATCCAGTACCTGCTCTTGTTTCTAAATTTCTTTCAGTTTTTCCAATATATCAAATTGAATGCTGTGACTATAGTCAAATTTATATTGGAAAAACCAAAAGAAATTTAGAAACAAGAGCAAAGGAACACTTTAGGAACATAAAATACAAACAATTAGAAAAATCAGCAGTTGCCACGCATTTTTGGAAAAAAAAAAAAAACACAACATAAATCCAGAACCAAAATTACTAAAACATACAACAGGAAAAGAAGAACTGTCCACATGGGAACAAATCTTTATTTCAAAAAATAGGAACAAAGTATTCAATTTCGACATCCCCCAGAAAGATTTGTTCAGCAAGTTCCTCGAACCGCCACCAGAGGAGACCGATGACAAAATATTGCCAGCTACACCAATGAGAACCAGTCGATGTCCGGCTGAAGATAGAGGGAAGGCCTCTGAAACTAGTTCCGGGAAAATTTAAAAGTTTAATATATTAATACTGCTGTAATTAATGGTTTTAATAAAGACTTAATACATAAAAAAATTTAAAATTTTTTAAAACTTTTAATTATATTTCTACCCTTAAAAAATTAAAAGACGATTATAATTTTAAAAAATCTACTTACCATCCTTGGGTTAATAAACATTTTCAATTTTTTTTTAAATGTTTTATATAACTTTAGTTCCTCAAAATAAATATAGTATTAAAAATTTACTGCATTTCTCTAAAAAAAGATAAACTTCCTAATAATAAAAAATCTGGTATTTATCAATTTCATTGTTTTGATTGTGATAAGGTTTATATTGGAAAGACAAAACGTAATTTGGAAACCAGAACGAAAGAACAATTTTGTAACATTAAGTACAAACAAACTGATAAATGGGCAGTAGCACATCATTTTTGGTCATTTAACCATGAAATAAATCCTGAAGTTAAATTATTAAAACAATTAAATATTCTGATAGATTTAATGGTTTGGGAAAAGATATTTATTTTAAAAAATAAATATCGCATAATGAATTTTGAAATACCAGCATTCAATTCTGTTTTTAAATTTGTTTCATTTTCAGATTTTGGTTATACGAACAAAAACAAGGTGATATCTAGCGACTGTAGTGTTGACAACAATGTTGTTTATGAGTCTGGCTGAAGATATGAGTTTTCACGAAATCGTGATCCCGATCAATTTTATAAGAAAATTTTCATCATTTCTTATAAGTGAAGTTTTAAGTTACAAATTATTATATTTGTATATATTTGTTTGCTTCACTGTTAATAGCTTCATATTTTATGTATTTACTTGTTACAATAGTTTGTAAAAGAGTGAATAGAGAAAGTTACGTGAATGCATGTATAAAACTTATTTTTTATTATTCTTACTGTCCATTACGTTTTCTTCTTCGTCTTCATAGGGTGGACCCAGGTCACCATTCCCATGGCTGTCTTGGATTTGGTAATTTATCTTAGAGATGACTACAAATGTTAATGTGTCACAATTTATTACAGTGCCTCTCCAGTATGTTTTCGTGAATATGAACATTTACTATTGGACAATCTTCAATTGAGAAATTGCTTATATCTGCCATATTTTCCAAGATCTTGTCAAGGCAATATGAAACTCATTTACCATTATCCCAACTAGTTACTGTTTGTGGCGTTTTTGTATTTTTTCCCCACTGTATTCTAAGTTACTCTAAAGCACACAGTGATAAATTAACCTAATAGTATCTAAGAGTCTGGTTACTTTTGGCACACTCTATAGTTGCTTTTAACCACATATTGAAATTGTAATCTTTTGAAATTACTCAGGCACAATCAACACAATGTGGTGTCTGCTGCATTACGTGCTGTAGGAAACATTGTAACTGGTGATGATGTCCAAACACAAGTAATACTGAATTGTTCTGCTCTGCCGTGTCTACTTCATCTTTTGGCATCTTCAAAAGAATCAATTAGAAAAGAAGCATGCTGGACTATCTCCAACATCACTGCAGGCAACAGACAGCAAATACAGGTACATTATATGTTTTGATCTTTAGCACATATATTAGGGCATTCATTGATACTTAACATTATGGATTGCTAAAATCTTTTTTTCTCTTAAGTTTTTAAAAAGTCGCATAAGAGCCGTAGATGCAAACGATGATTTGCGAAACATGTCCTCAAAATAGGTACGAAAGTGAAGCAGATGTGTAATAAATACGACTCATCTAAAAATTAATAATTTTAAAAAGTTGTTTATATCAGCATGTTTCTAATTGATGTCTATTTATTTATTTATTTATGCCACACAAATTACATTCGAACATGACATAACTCTAGCCCAAGCATATTGTCTGTCATTGCCTTTTATTTCCTCCACATGCTCATCTCTTTACATTCAAATCATATAATAGGTATGCTCAATATCCTCTAATTCCCACATAAGGGGCACTGTTTCGGGTATATCATTTCTAAATCCTTTTAGTCTCCAAACACCAATTCTTAGCCATGCTTACACACCCCTGGGACCTTAAACAAGGCAATTTATACCTTTTTATGGCTCTGTTTCCAATAAAATAGCCTGCATTCTTTGCAAGTTTAATATTGAAACCTACCTTACAGCACCTAAAAAGATCCAGCGACCTTAGGCCGATAAAAGATCTGATGAACTTTAAGGTCCCAGGGTTGTACAGATTCTTTGTGAATGGAATGGAGAAGCATTTTGATAGACTTATTAAAAAAGCCATCCAGGTTAAACTCCATCCAGGGAATTTCATTAGAGATTCAGGACTTGAATTGAGTATAACTTGATCTCCAGTTATAAAGTATACTTGAAATAGAATCCCTGACCAGATGACGGACTGTGCAGGAAACCCAAGATGGGAGAATCCCAGTCCAGATGATGGACCATGCAGAAAACGGTAAAACAACATGAGGTCATCCTTCCTGTGGACCAGCTGGAAGACTGCTATGTGGTGGGGTGATACAAGCCCCAACCACATGATGAAGGCTATAAGTATGGGGACATTGGCCATCTTTCTCATTACTTTCTGAGGGAAGCCATGAAGCTTGGAATGGCCGAAAGCTCAACATTACTAACTTTGACATGGCTGATCACCCGTGAAGCTTTAATTAATATGTACAGACATTGCTCTGCCGAGTCAAGCTGTTAATTCTGTCATGGATCATCATGTTCATACTGTAAGATCACTAAATGCTCAGAATACTTGTTTGTTTTTTTGCTGACTTTTAACATAAGCTTGTTTTAGAAAGTATGACAACTTCTTGTGCAATTCTTCAATGCAGTCAATAACAGATTCTTCTTGTTCTTCAAACTGAGCTCTTCCATTCTACACCGTCCATTGATTCCACTGGCATAGTAAATTGGCCTGGTTATCTGTAAACTCTACTTCACTCAGGAGTGGACATTTTTCACAGGTTGACTGCATGCATTCCTCTTTATTCTGGTCATAAACCACCCAAGATATAAATTCAGAAAATTCAATTTTAACAGATACTTATTTCCTGTCCTTTGCAGCCAGAAGAAGCTTGAAAAACCAATGCACACATCTTTGTTATTCTTTTTAAATAGTGTATAAGCCTCTTTTATGGTAATCACGAAGTACCTTATTAAAACTTGTTTGAACTTTCCGTTTAAGTATACTCTGACTGCATCTCACCTGGAGCCTGATATGATATTGAATTATCCTTGTAGGAGTTCAAGATTGCAGCTTTAATGTCATCTGAATGTGTATGCTTTAATGCTAATGCCCCTAGCTAGCAAACTGTTAATCCTTCTCCTTGCTAGGTCAGCAATCAATTGTAACTACTTCTGCAAAGATTTGGGAGGTGCCTCTGCAACATGTTTTCTGCACTTTCCAAAATGCGTTATGGTGTCATAATAATGGGAGCATCTCTTTCTTTCTGACTTCTATGCATCTTGTTTCTGATTTGCTGCCTCTGTTTGTACATTCTGTTCTTTGCCTTAACCAGCTCTTTTCCTGTTTTGGTTATGCCGAGCAGCATTTCCTTTCTTTTTGTACGTCTGCATTTGCACTCATAAAGATCCATCAACAGAGAGTAACATGAAGCAGCAGGAGCGTCGTATGTCATTCTGTAATGGCAGTATTCCTGGAAATCTCATTTTAGAACAAATTTTCAATATATGTGTTTATTGGTAATGTGTAGCCAACTCAGGGTCTAGAAGGAAATTCTAATTGCTAATTTATTTAACTGCCTATGAATTTTATCCATGTTCAACATTATAAATACACTGATATGCACTGTGTATAAAAGTGTTTAAAAATATTTATATTTGTTAGTGCTTATCACTGTGATTCAAGAATGAGCTAATGCCCAACTTAAAATAAAAAGTAACTGATTTGCCTTCTAGCATTTGCCTTCTACAAATGATAGCTAGAAAATACTGACATTTGTTTTTTGTTTTCTTTTGCATTTGCTAAGATCTGTAGCATTAAATTACTGTATTGTTTGCAATTCTGAACATTTTATTATTGAATAAGGTACCTCAGAGAATGTGAAATCTGCCCTTACTTAATATATTGAAAAATTAAATTAAATTTATACCTCTTGATATGACATTTCTGTGGAATTGCAATTTCTAGCATTGCCGTAGAAGTTTTCTCTTTTTTTCAAGTTCCCCTATTATAACGTCCAGTTTAATTGTATTTCTTAGAGGTTAATTTCATAACCCTCCATGCCCCACTGCCATTTTCCTTTATAACATTACCCAGCAGTTTGAAACGTTTTTCTTGCAGCAAGGGATGTGATGTGATCTTACCTAGTTTTGGGTTGCTGAATATGAATCCATTATTCGTTTCTATGTATCAGGTCAGGTTTTCTTACAATAGGTATTCCAAAATAAGAAATATAGGGAAAAAAGTACTAAACAAGTTAAGATAACAAAATTTAATTGTATTAGAACACCACAGTGAAGCGAAACAATTATAAAATTATAGATGAGTCATATTTTTTACACATCAGCTTCACTTACGTACCTATATTGAGGACATGTTTCACAAACTGTCATTTGCATCATTGGCTCTAATGTGACTAAAGCTTGATCCAGTGGTGTGGGTAGTTCTGCAGTTGCTGCAGCCATCTGTTGCCAATGATGCGAACGATAGTTTGCGAAACATGTCCTCATTATAGGTACGTAAGTGAAGCTGATGTGTAAAAAAATACGACTCATCTATCAACAAATGGCAGCAGTAACTCCAGAACTACCCACATCACTGGATCAAGCTTTAGTTGCATTAGAGCCAATGATAGGAACGATAGTTTGCGAAAAATGACCTCAATATAGGTATGTAAGTGAAGCTGATGTGTAAAAAATCAACTCTATAATTTAATAAGTTAAGTTTGGAAATATCATAGAGAAAATATAATGATATTTGATTATCATGGTAGTGATACATGGTAATCCATGAATTCCACTATGTTCTGTAAGAGGGGGCCAAATAAACACAAGTTTCATCCATATAGGTACCAGTACCTAGGGTCGAACCAGAACCTCTTGGTTCAATGTTTCTGAAATGCACAGGTTTGTGATTTCTGTGCTCTAGAAGGCAATGTATATGTGAAACACTAGAAGATGTTATTACAGGTAAAAATGTAGTGCGAATAGTCCTAGACCTCCCCTTTGAATTGTGTCTTAGCTGTCCAGCATCTAGCTCCTGCATGTTTGCCATCTCTTTTCAAACATCAGCAGTAGTCAGCCATCATTGGCACACCCCAACTTCCCTTTTATCTTCTCTCTGCCTCCTTGATGTCACAACTGTAGGACAGATCATCTTCCTACTTGATATACTTCCTTACCTCTGTGTCTGTGCTAAGAAAAGGTAGTTTCAGGGGCAAGAAGAATTTTTACTTTTAATCATAAACCTAACAGCTTACTCATTTCCTTTGTGAGGTCGAGGTTTCATTTCTAATTACTCAACTCTGACCAGTTAAACAATTCTGGGATTCCGTTGTTTAAGGACTATGATACAATGAAGCACAAAATTAATACAATTTTGAGTCGAACTAATACTCAATGCTCCATTTATTGCTAGTATTTACCTAGAACGCGTTTCGTTAGGATCTTCCTAACATCATCAGCTGTTGTCGACTAATGAATGCCGGTTCAGTGAACTCCTTGAAGGTGATAGGTGCGTCTCTGTCGGTATCTTGATGAACTTGAAATTTGGGTTGTCTTCAAAGGTAGTATCGAAATCAATCAATCAATTTACTTTCATATTTCTTTATAAAGATTTTTTCCCACGTGGTTAATGCAGCTGGACCTTGGACACTTTTTAGTAAGTGAATTTCTCGTTCTATGTCATGATTTTCCTTCCGCATTCTAGGTAAATACTAGCAATAAATGGAGCATTGAGTATTAGTTCGACTCAAAATTGTATTAATTCTGGAATTGTTTCTGTTGGGGAAAAATCCATATTAACTTGCTCATCAGCAGAATCGGAGGAAGCTCCAGAATCGGGTAAACTGCTAGGAGGTGAAGATATTGGAATTTCTGGTCCATGAGGAATGTGTCTCATTGCTGACTTCATATTTGGGTACACAATACTGTCCTTGTTTCACATTACACATGCAAAAATAGGAGTCACTGCAATAATCCTGAGTTCATGCCAAACCATCCCTATGCCAAATGGAAGAACCTTACTTTTCCCTTGGCTCTGCTGACATGCCCATATCTTATCCTGGTTTCCAAATTTTATTTTAAAATGTGCATAATATAAACGTTTCACGAATGCAGTTATTGGTCACGTGTGCCCTTTCATTACGTGGCATCCACACACGCAACAGAATGAATCTGGAATATCCATACATCTTCTAATTCCTAATACACTCACCATTTTCGCACAGAACAAAATATAAAGAAAAGGTCAGGCATTTACCACACTCATGACCTAACGTCACTGAACTAGGCAGCATTAAAAATGTTGCCACTACCAAAAACTACAAAAATGCAACTCTGCATTTCAACATTGGATTTCATTGGTAACAATATTAGAAACAGACTGATAGCTGAGAGTTAAATGGAATAGTGTTGAATTGACATGTACCCGCAAGAATTATGAATCAAAGCACAGCTACCTAACAACAGCTGATTTGCTGTTATTGCAAAGCACAATGGAGCCACAGTGATGCATTTTAGCGTGATTAGTGTGAAACTAGACATGATACAGGAAGACCAGTGACATTTCTAACATCAGGGGACGTGATATATTCATATTGTTGCAAACGCATTATTTACGATAGTGCGCTGCAGAGAGATAAAGGACAGATAGTGCCGGCTAGAGATAAACAGCTTGCCTAAGCAAATAAAGATAGCGCGGAGATAAAAGGCATGCCGAAACAGATAAAGTTAGAAAATTCTAGTAACATCTTGATTGTCTTACAGAACATTCAGTTTCTTGTTTGTTACAGAATATTCCAGAAATATCTAGTGATATCAGTAGTATATATAAGAGACGACACGCCAGCGGAGTAGTTGTAAAGACAGTCGTAAACAGGAATTGTAACAAGAGTTGTTGTAAACAGTGGAAGTTGATTAAGCTAGTTGTTGTGGTCAACGACCTTGGTAGATTGTAATTGCGTATGTAACATAATTCTGCCACTGTGAGGATTGTCCTAAGTGATTTCTACGGAAATAAAGAACATTTTGAATTTCTGCAACTTGGACGTTTAATTCTACGAATCCAAAGTCACAATTGGTGTTAGGAAGTAGAACATACGAAGATGGACGCTACATTGGCAAAAATTCTAGAAGTGAAAGAAATGAGAGCGACGAATGATTGCCTGGTAACAGAAATGAAGACGGCTAACGACAACCTCACCGAGAAGATGGAAGAAATGAAGTCAGCAAATGAAACCCTCGCTGCAAGACGGAAGCTGCAAATAGCAACTTGGCCGTGACTATGACCACGAAGATGACCGAATTGACCACGGAAATGAAAGCAGCGAATGAGGCCCTCGCTGCAAAGTTTGAAGAGCAGTTCACGGGCGTAAAGTATGACATCACGGAGCTTGGGCAAGCGGATGGGTTAAGTGAACAAGCGCGTTGAAGACCTGGCAAACCGCATTAACGAACTGGAGGAAAAGGCTGACAGCAACACCAAGTCCCTGAACGCCATGGTGGAGGACGTTGTCGCCATGAGGTTGAAGAATTTAAAGGCCGACGCGCCAATACACGACACATCTGCTTGTGTCAAACCGCCAGAATACGATGGCGCGACAACTTTCAAATTCTTCCGCCGCCAGTTCGACACAGTGGCCAGGCACAAGTGGTAACCGGAGGAAGAAGCCGCCCAGCTAATAGCCAGCCTCCAGGGACGGGCCACAGAAGTCCTGAATGCGATCCAGACAGTGGCGGCACCCAAGGACATTTGGGAGGCCCTGGAGAACCACTTCGGAAACCAGGGCTTAGCCAGCTGAAGTCAAGGTCGCAGCAGCCAGGTGAGACGCTGTAGGAGTTTGCTCTGGCAATCAAACAGCTGACCAGTAAAGCCTTAGACGACCTTCCACCAGAGTTCGTATCCCAAGAGGCTGCCTACACCTTTGTCGACGGGGTACGAAAGACTCGGAAATTCGTCAGCGCCTAATGCTCGGCGACTACAAAACTATCCACGAGGCGCTAACGGCATCATTGAGGATGGAGGCAGCCGAGGTGATGGCTACCCCAACGTCGAGAACCAAGAGTATCCGCTACGTGGCGAGGGGTACGTCGGCGGCGACATCACCATCCCCTCGAGTGACACTGCGCGCCGTCATCCGACAGATGGATGACAGACTCATGGCGGACGGTTGGGTGAGAGGGAAGGCGTGCTGCGTGCTCGTAGACACCGGTGCAGCCGTGACCGTTATCAGACCCAACATAGCCAGGGGTTTGCCGACGAGGAAGCCAAGCCGACCATACCAGCTTATGACGGCATCGGGTGACACCTTGCCTGTGGAGAAGGAGGCCCTGCTGAAGTTGTTCTTGGGATGGAGTGCCGTGCTTCAATGGGTGTTGGTCGCGAAGGTGGCTGAGGAGGTGATACTGGAATTGGATGCCCTCAGGAGCCACGAGGGGACGGTCGATGTCGAGAAGAACCTGAAGAGCGCATGGGAGTTTGCAGGGTCGTCCTGAAGGAAGATGTGGTGGTAATGGTGCGACTCTAAGGCCAGCGAAGATGCTTGTGTACGGATTATGTTAGCCAGGGCATTGTTGCCGTGCCAAGAGGAGGTGCCAGTGAGACTGCTAAACCCAACGGACACCGATCATGACGTCCAGGCCGGGACGGAGTTGGGGACGTGCGAACCCGTGGTCAGTGTAACACCAATCGACAAGACACAGGAGCCGGCGCAACACCTGGTACCCCGGCTGGAAGGCTTACTGGAGATATCGGCCAACCACCTGACCGTAGAACAGCTGGAGAAGGTTCGACAACTGCTGAGACGATACCAGTGCGTGTCCCCGAAGGGTGCCTGGCGCCTCCGTGGGGCTTTACAGTAGGGCAAGACCTAAAGATTAACAAGGCCTCACCCCCCCCCCCCCCCCCATCTGGTCCGAAGACACAAGACGGGTGGAAGTTGATACGCTACTTACATGCGCCAACCCCAAAAGGGGAAGGCTACCGAACAACCTTGGTGGGGGCGTCTGGTGATCTAGCACACCTACTAGCTATGCAGTCTAGTACTGTCCAGCAATGCAAAGAAGGTCCCTGAAAGGTATGTGCTGTCTTACACAGAGGGACAAGAACAGCAAATGTTTGGCAGAGAATGCCTGCTACACCGTTAAAAAACATGCGCCCTATTCACTCTATATACTAAAACCGAGAAGATTCATTCACAAAAGTAGAAGCCGTCAGAGTGTTTCTGAATGGTCTGTAACTATATTGACATGGGGTGTCATAAACCTGTCCAGGGAGAGTGTGGGAACTTTCGCCAACCCCCCTGTATCTCAGGCCTCGGAGACTATCTCTCCTGTGGAGAACAGTACGCGAGAATATATAGTTTCTCTCACCCCATCCGGAGACATACCCGATCTCCCACGGATATCGGGAACCACTGCCCCCTTGAGTCCAACCTAACCCGAACAACTCTTCTAGGAGAGAGGCTCGAATGTTCAGCCCGAGGTTCCTCTAGTAACATCAGAGGTACCACGAGTGCTAGAGGGGTCCGCAGCGCCGGCACCACAGCAGCTGAAGGGGACGGATCTCCCCCCCCCCCTTCCCCCTACGGGGAGCCAAGGTGACACGTTAACGTTAACTGCAGAGGTTCTACTCCAATTAGTCCAGGACCCGTAGGTCCAAAGACCCTGGCCTTCTTCAACCAGGGAGTTACCGAGTTATCCTAAAAGGGCGCCCGGCACCTCCGTGGGACTTTCCATAGGGCAAGACTTAGACTAACAAGCCCCCCCTCCCCCCATCTGGTCCTGTGGACTCAAGACGGGATGGAAGTGGATACGCCACTTACGCGCGCCAACTCCAAAATGGGAAGGCTGCCGATATGACCTCGGTGGGGCCGCCTGGTGATCTAGCACACCTACTAACTATGCTGGCTAGTACGCGGGAATATTAGTGGCTTCCCTCAACCCCGTCCAGAGACGTACAATTCTCCCACGGGTATCGGGAACCACTGCCTCCTCGAGTTCAACCCAATCTTATAACTATATGCATAAACTAACTTTTAAAAACATTCATTTGAATCAGGATTAAAAAGTTACTTTCTCTACTATGTATGCTTACAGTAAGTAGGAAAGGTATTGCATTCCATCCAAAAATTTGGTGTTGAGATTTCTGTGGTAATACACATTTTCAGGTCCTCTGATAAAAAAAAACAACAACTCTTTTAAAAAATAGGATCTTTGTGTTAATATGCGCATTCATTCAAAGATGTAACATGAAGCTTCTTAAGAAAATCCCTCTACTCCAAACATTTACATGGAATATTTTTAAAAAAATTTTGATTTTATAAAAATGATACTAATATTTTGTTTAAAATACCATATGTTCAATATATTTTCCTGAATGAAATGATATCTTGAATTTTCTGTGAATGTCCTCATCCTCTTTTACTCTGGATGATTCAAACTCCATAACCTATTACACAAAAGATGTAGATTTTTTTAAAAGTACAACTTACAACCTTTTTTGGTTTCAATGGACTGATTTCAAGAGCCATGGCTTCCATTTTCACCCTGGAAGGGTCTGACTGTCATCTGTTGTTTTTGTTGTTGCCTGTAGTTTTCTCTCTATTGGTGGAACAATTAACTTTTTTATCAAATTGTTGACTAGTAGGATTTCAAAGTTTTTTAATCAATCTTTGTATTTCCATATTAAGAAGTTCTTCCACGTTGTGAATTTGTTATTTGTTTATTATACATTTTAATAATTTTGGATTTCACTGAAGGTTATGGTTTACTTGAAATGTTACTGCTGACTTGACTTCCTCTTTTAATTTGATATTTTTATTTTTATTTGACTCTGGTTTTTAGATTTCTTTTAGTTTACCCTATGTAGAATTTTTCACAATTCTTGCATTTTATTTGGTATATTCCGGATCTCTTGCTTAGTGGGATTTTATCTTTTGTATTTGAATTTAACAATTTTATTACCGAATATCTATTTATAGTTGCCAATATATTTGTTCTCTGTAGATATTTTTGAATTTATTAAATATTTTTGCATGGTATATGAATCCACTGAATATGCTGAAAATGTTGCTTTCTCTTTCCTTGTTGAATGTGCTTACTTCCATAATTACTTTCTTTAGCCTAGCTAGCTTTTCTTAACCCTTTAATTGGCAAGTTATTTTGCTGCTTATACCGCTCTTGATGTACTTGCAAAACCAGTTCTCATACTACTTTCTGCATTGCCTCAACGCATTTAATTTGAATAGCCATGATCGTTAAAGCAATATACAATGGGCTGGCCACCCATTCAAAGCTAAACGTTGTGGGTTCTAATCTCGGCAACTGCAGTCAAATGTGCCTGTGGTAAAGGATGGGTAGGGTCCAAGGAAAAAAAAAAAAAAAGAAAAAAAAAAAAACACTACAGTGTAACTTTAAAAATGATATAGTATTTACAATTGAAAAGACTCAAAATTTTGCTAGTATAACCGACGAAGGCTAGTACAATATAATAAAAAAAAAAAACTGCACTAAAATATTTTCAAGTTGAATACAGCGTAATGTTGCCTCAGGGCAACACCACAAATTAAAGGGTTAACTTTTTAAATACCAGACTTTTGTAGTATCCTTTTTTTTTCTGCTATGTGAAGAATGACCTTTTATTCCTTGTAGTATTCTTTATCCATGGTTATATTAGTAGTCTGTGTGCAAGACTGTTTATTATTGTATGTTGATGTGTAATCGTATAATAAAGTGGATGTATGCTGGTCAGGACCAAATTTCTGCAGACACCCTTATTGTAATATTCTTAGCATCTTAAGCAACATATTTTAAAAATTAAGGGCATATGCTTTAGAATTAACATTTCAAAATATCTTGTGAAGAAAAATCTGGGAT
Source organism: Mantis religiosa (assembly GCA_030765055.1). Classification (NCBI taxonomy): domain Eukaryota; kingdom Metazoa; phylum Arthropoda; class Insecta; order Mantodea; family Mantidae; genus Mantis; species Mantis religiosa. The sequence continues at coordinate 89,581,404 of CM060953.1, forward strand.
TGAGCAGACTAATTATTATTGAGAGAGAGATTTGTAACATTAACACAGGTTATTTCATTTAATTATATTGAGTTTTAACCACCTTTAAAAAGTGTAGAACACTTCTCTTGGAATGCTAGAACTAGAGTATTTGCTTTCAAAGAAACAAATTTATTATTAACTGAAAGTATTGATTCTTTCTTTTCTATTCAAGCAATAAACAGTTAGTTATCCACCATCATGTAATAGTCTTGACAGTGTCACATCAAATTATAAACCTTATATAGTTGTAATTGTGTAATTTTGTAGCATGTTCTGCATATAAGTTGATTCAGATAGTTAAACTGAGCATCACTGAGTTTTCATAGAAATCTGAGTATTTTCTTCAGCTATTGGCTTTATTTATTCATGAACAAAGTTTAGATTTATAGGAGAGAAATATTGACCTAGGCTGAAGATAAAAAATTATGCATGATTGGAGCAATTTAGTAACAGTGACATCAGAATTAATTGAAAACTATTTGTAGTCAGTTTTTTGACACTTCATCACTTACATTTTTATATATTACTCGGGACTAGTTTTGGAAGCCAAAGCATCTATAGTGGGATAGAGTTTGAAAATGGATGCAACGCTTCCGAAACTGTACTGCATCCATCTTAAGAAACACACTTTTTGTATTACTTCATGCCCACATGCACAAGCGTGACAGATGACAGTGACACTTTGACCCATGTGTTATACACCATATTACATTCGAACAAGTTGTATGCACAAAGTAGCTTACCAGTAAGTTTTGTTTTTTGCTGAATATCCTGTACGGTTAAGAGAGGCAGAGTTCTCTAATGTACAATACATGAAGTTAGAAATTGGACAAGGATACTATCAATGTACTCACACTGCTATGCAGCTGGAAATTTGATGGTGTAATGCCTACTAATATATAAATGTGCACCAAAAATTTGCTGCAGAGTAGAACTGTAACGCCCAAAACGGAAGCCTTGATAGTGCTACATACAACCACCTGCAAGTATCTGCTAACATTCCTTGTCAGCTCTGACCTGGATGTGGGGGATGGCACTGCCCATTAAGGATAAACAATCCCTCTAGTACAATGCTGGTTTTATGCCTTAATGCTCTTACGTATTCTGGACTCATTTTTAGGTATTTTCAACTATACTCTGCACCCGATTTTTTGCACACAGGCCCTACATAGAGCAGAGATAATGTCATAAAACTTTCAAGCACGTACAGGTGTGAGCATAGTGGTAGTTCCTTTGTAAGTGAAGCCATTGCAAAGTATCTGGCTGAAAGAAATTACACTGCATTGTCAGGCACTGAAAGCAACTCACATTTAAAAAGCTGTGATTGCAAATGTTTTTAACCTAATCCAAACTTCTTAAATTTTTATCTTTAGTAACATAAAAATTACTTCAATGATTTTAAAATTTCTTTACATGAGACAATTCAATATTTATTAAAATAAAATGTGTATGATTTTACCTCTCCACCACATTCTGCAGAAGGAGTTCATCTCTGTTTTGATCATCTTTGCAATAGCTCATTGTATATTTTTTGTAAAATGCATGTATCAATATCTTGAAGAAAAGTTTACATGTGCATATTCTGTTGTACCCAATTTCTGACTTAAGCACTTGTGAAATTGGAATCCTCTTTTAGAAATTTTGAATGAAAGTAAAATATTTTGTGCCCATGAACTGTATTTAGCACTTTTACTTCCTCCAAAACACATTTTGGACACTATTGCAGTATCTTTCGCTCGTGCAAAAAAGGTTTCTCTTTCCTTGGGCATTTGTACACTAAATTGCAAAGTTGCTACTATTAGTGCTAGTGAATTCTGTACTGATGTGTATTAGGATAAAGTACATCCTGTGTCACTCAAAAATGCTTTGAAAATATAAATGGACTCATGATGAACTAGTGTTTTGCAGTGGATACTTGGTGCAAGAAGTGCTTTAGAAAAGACATTATGTAGGTCAGGCTATTGATACTATTGAACCGAAAGCTTTGTCAAATAATTACCAAGTTAGATTTCACATGCTTTTCATTTAATTAACCTTCCCATGTACAAAAACAATAGCAATTCTTAATCTATGAATTTTCAAATTTGTGTAATTTGCTCTACAATAACAGAATTAGCTGATTATGCAAATGAGTGATTTGTGGAGCTGATATATATATATATATATATATATATATATATATATATATATATAATTCTCAAAAATAAGTGAAGTTTAGACGCTAATTAATTGTTCTTGAGTGTTGATATGCTTCATAGAAAAATGTGCGAAAGAAAAAGAAGTGTAAAGAAAGTTTTGGTGGTTTATAATGAATATAATTGGAATGTACCTATTTGATAAATGTTAATTATTGACTTTCAGAATCTAAAACTGTGTTTTGTTATAGGCTGTAATAGATGCTAATATATTCCCAGTCCTAATTGACATCTTGGGAAAAGCAGAATTTAAAACAAGAAAAGAAGCAGCTTGGGCGATCACAAATGCCACGTCAGGAGGAACTGCAGAGCAAATAAGATATCTTGTAGACCAAGGATGTATTCCTCCACTTTGTGATCTCCTTACAGTGATGGACATCAAGATAGTTCAGGTTTCATTAAATGGTCTTGAAAATATCTTAAGGCTAGGAGACCAAGATGCAAAGACACATGGAGGAATCAACCCCTATGCCGTTCTCATCGAAGAATGCTATGGTAAATATTTTATCTTTTTACATTTTTTCAGCATGCATTTCTCTGCTGTCTACATTCGTTATACACCTCAATATTAGTCATACTAGCATTTTCATATGTTTATGCATATTTATAGTGTACATGAAAGGGAAATATTTTAGCAAGGGGGAGAGGATGTACTTTTCAAAATATTAAGGAAATAGGAAAGTTATATATAGATAAAAGAAAATGTGTTATTTCTTTTGAACAGGTTCATTTATTACATTTCACTGAATAGTTATCTTAACATATGCTTGTGTTTGTAGTAAGCCTTGAATGCATGTGTTTGTTTGTTTGTTTTTTTTTTTTTTTTTTTTTTTTTTTTTTTTTTTTTAATACCCTGGCGCAACAGCCCTAAGAGGGCCAAGGCCTGTATATTCCAAAACCTACACCATGATGATTTCTAGTTATCTTGAGGTCCAAAAAGAGTAGGGTGTTGTCTCTTTCTACTTCCATTGTAAACTGGATATGCTTATCTTGCAGGTTTAGTAATTTTAGAAAATCTTCTTTAATTTTTTCGGAATGATAACAAAAACATCATCAACATATCTCCGCCAAAATTTGTAAATCTGTGGGAAGGCCTTTACTATGTGTGTTTCAAAATAGCACATGTCTGCTAAGATAGGCGAAAGTGGGCTCCCCATAGCTAATCCTTTTGATTGTAGAATTTTTTGTTAAACATGAAGTAATTATTCCTTGTGCATAAATCTGTAAGATTGATAATGTCATCTATTTCTGTGGGGTTCGTTGTAGACTGAGTTAGCCATTTTTTGAGGAGTGTAGGTACTTTTTCTACCGGAATGCTAGTAAAAAGTGCCTTAATGTCAAAAGAAACTAGTATGTGATTGTCTGGTGATTTATTTATTCTGTAGGTGATTTATCAATTCTAAGGAGTTCTTTATTCCCAAACTTTGAAATTTGTCGTATGATTTTATTTTTCTTACTAACCACTTTGCAATGTTGAATTCATTCCAAACAAAGAATCCTTTAGTATTATTAATGGAGCATACTTTACTGTTTTTCTGTTGAATGGATTTTCTTTAGCAAGTGCATTTTGTCAAAAAGTATTTACAAAATTGTACACAAGTGTGATGCAAGTTCACTTTATTAGTTTACATAGCTGTCAGTGTTTCTACTGAAACAGCATTCTTGTCGCTTGTCTACAAATCATTCATATAAGAAAACACTCATTATTTCCAGATAAACTAAGAAGAAATTGTAATATTTTAAGAAACACAGAATAAGGCATGTTTAGATTAATTGATGGAAATTAACTGTTCCTTCACACTAGCCATGTATGGGCTAAAGTTTTTGAATAGATAGTCAAACTGAAAAATTCAGTGCCATGGCCAGGATTAGAACCACAGATCTTCTGGTTTCCATTCAGTCACTCTTAACCATTGAGCTACCATGGCCTGTGTGCCATCCTGACATTAAATTCTCCAAATGACTCATATACTTCCCCAGTAAACCACTAGGGGCTCTTGTATTCGAGATACACCGTTTGTGGTGACTTACTATTGTAAATACTTGAATTCCAGGCTTCATCATTAAACTCTTATTATTTAAGTTAATTGATGGAAATTGGCCAAGGTAGCTGAATGGTTAAGAGTGACTGGATGGAAACCAGGAGATCCGTGATTCAAATCCCGGCCATGGCATTGAATTTTTCAGTTTGACTCTATCTATTCAAAAATCTGAGCCAGCTGCTGGCTGGCCTAGTGGAAGTCTGGACCTCATTCCTCATTTCTCTGTGCAGAAGCTGAAGGGGATAGCATATAAAAAACTGCACCGTAATATAGAAATGTTAAAAAAAAAATCAGGTCGGGTGTGAAAAAAAATTCCACTGGACACAATTCGTGCAGCTATTGATGAATGGCCTGAAAGTCTTCGTCGCTGTGTTGCCGCACATTGATATTTGGAATAAGAGTTGAATCAAATTGTAGCATTTTCTGTGTTCTTTCAGAATATATGTATATCAATGATTATGCGTTGTTTTATTTAGTAGTTATATACAGTATGTGCAAGAAAAGTTGAGCCCTGGATTTACGGTGTGGTGTGGACAGAGGGGAAGAAGTGAGCGCTAACACTCCTTTGTTTCTGCAGTGTGGTCAACCTTGAAAAACACGGTTCAGCAAAATAGCGTGTAAGATAAGCGAAGATATCACCAGTAATGTTGCATCCTCTAAAAACATTCCTTAGTTTTGCCCATGTCAGCTCAATTGCATTCAGATCACACCTATACGCAGGTAGACGAATAATAATGTGTACCCTTTCGAGAGCCATAACATCCACAAATGTTCATACAAATATAAATCATTTTCAAGTAAATGCTGATGTACATTACAACCACACTCGTAACAAGGATAAACTGGCAATTCGAGTGCACCAAACAAGCCTTTATGAAGGAAGCTTTAACTACAAAAGGATAATGTTATATAATACACTTCCAAATTCATTTAAACAAGCAGCATCATTAAAACACTTTAAGAATAGGTTAAGAAATTTTTGCATGCACACTGTTTTTATACGATTTATGAAATTTTAGAACTATAACCATATTAATGAGCACTGGGAGCATAGTACATTCACAAACCTGTATTATTCATATTATGACATTTCTTGTAGTAAATTAGTGTATGCAAATACCAACATGAAACCACAGAAAAGCTGCTTACTGTGTACATTGTTTGTAATCAATTTAACTTTATGTATATGCTGTATTTATACATTTTGACGTGTCTCATAATATGTATATGTTGCCAAGGATGAACAAAATTCTAATTTTCTAACATATGATTGTTGTAAACTGGTTAGCTAATTAACCTCCAAATTGATCAAACCGAAATATGGCAGACATGATAAAGCTTAGCATATTAGCCACTAGATGTCAGTGTATAGCACATTTCAAATTTCTAAGTTGTCATCTATGTTTACAGAATTAAAGGAAACTTACCGAATGAGGATTTGGAACCCATTCGTTCTTATTGCGCGCATATAGTACACTGAAAGTACTGACAGAACTCAGCCAGTACTGTGTATAGGAACTCATACATTGTTCATCATGTACAATGGTATGAGATCCACAGTGTTAATGAATCTAGCCTAGCTGTGAAATACAACTTACACATGCAAAGTTTATTTCCTAAATGGCAGGAACCAAACATTCATTTGGTAAACAGGAAAATATTGGCACATTTGGTGACACCTACAATTTTAATAACATCTACACGGTGTTAATTTTTATTTGTGATTTCCCGCCCTCTGTTAGAGCAAGAATGACATCATAGTTGTCTGGTGAGTCTATCTTGAAATCATGATGCCCTCTACGGAGAAGAAGCAGTAATGTTTGCAGAACAGTAAGCAAATCACACTGCTCTAAGTGTAGTTGTTTTGATGACTAATACAACCAGCCTACCCTTTCACCCCTCTTACGGTTATCATGATTAACATTCTAGTACATATGTGTAAGTAGCACATTTCTACTCAAAGGTTAACACCATGAATATGAAAACAGAGCTCCGTGTCTTCATGGTTGAATGCTACTGTCGTTCTGGCATTAAAATTGGTGTGACATATAAATATAATTTAAACCACTGCATAGAGGAGTTTATGCAACGCTATCCAGCATATCCTTCGAGGCGTAATATTTTCAAAAGTCTCCACATACCATCTAATTGACATACTTTTGTTTGCAACATAAATGTCTTACATTTTATCAGCATATGGTATAAATTTTTTGTTACTCTCATACTTAATTAAAATGTCTTTACTAATGTTGGTATCCTAATGTCTTTTCAAACCAATAGGTTCATCAAACATTTCCTGATACAGGATTAGTTACTTGCAAAATAATTGACACTGGGCACTATAAACTGACTGTTGCCAATCTAGAAGTAATAAATATGATAAATAAATATTGTAAATATATAATATAAATAATCTGTTTCTTTAAGTTAATTGATGGAAATTAATCGTTCATTCACACTAGTTGTATATAAGCTAAGGTTTTTGGATAGATAAGAGTCAAACAGAAAAATTCAATGATATGGCCGGGATTTGAACCACGGATCCCCTGGTTTCCATCCAGTCACTCATACCCATTGAGCTATCATAGCCAACATGCTGTCATGACATTAAATTCTCCAATTGACTCATATATTTTACTGGTAAACCTCTAGGGGTTCTCGTATTCAAGATACACTGTTTGTGATGACTTACTATTGTAAGTATTTGAGTCCCAGGCTTCATCATTAAACTCTTATTATTTAAATTAATTGATAGAAATTAATTGTTCCTCCCTGGACAGAAACCAGGGGATCCGTTGTTCAAATCCCGGCCATAGCATTGAATTTTTCAGTTTGACTCTATCCAAAAATCTGTTTCTTGCCTGCCTCCATGGTGTGAGTTAGCATGTTTGCCTCACACTCAAGAGGTCGGGAGATCAAATCTTGCTAAGGATGAGTTGCCTGGATAAGGTTTTTTCCAGGGTTTTCCCTCATCCTACGAATACGAATGTTGGGTAACTCTGAGCTCTAGGGACACTGGACTCATTTGAGTATCATATAACCTATTTCATTCATTCACTCATTCATTTATTCATTCATTGTTCGATATGAGGTGCACTGTTGAAAGGACAAAACAAACCTGTTTCTTTACTAAAATGTTTTGAAACTAATACTCTTATTAATTTGGCATTCCTTTATTAAATTATATTAAGTTACATATCTTAACAGAGAAACACCAAATCGCAAGATATTGTTTGTATTTATCCATCATATAATAGAGTTCACATTCATTAAAACAAACTACAACAGTTATGGTATCCACGCACGAGGCAAAATTACACACCTTTATATTATGTGGGCATGACCTACCTCTTAAATAGTATATTTACCTGCCTCAAAACTGCTGCCAGTACATCAAATACGATCTCAAGCCGCTAGGAGACTCGTATATAAACTCGCTCCATCAGTGATGCTATTGATGACATCAAATTTTCTGCGGTAAATCACAGATAAAAATGAATACCATGTACAAGACTTGTCTGGGTAATTGGTATAGAGGTTGGCAGCAAATGGCTCTGCATCTCTTGAGGTTACCTGCACTGCTATTCATGGGCAACTTTGACAGGTTGCATCAGCATTTGTTTTAGCCTACCCAATGTTGGACTTAGAAAATGTTTTTGCAAAACATAAAGTAAAGACTTATCCCAAACATTTTACAGTTTTATTGGCATTACAGATATTTAATATACCTGGGAAAAGTCCTCAGGTGTTCAGATACACATAGAGCATAGGTACCTGAAAGTGTGTAGGCAAAGGCTGACAAAGCTGGGTCATCAGTTCATTGCACTTCACTGATATTGTATACTTTTTTATGTACTTATGTCTTTGTATGTATTATTAACCTCTGGGTGGAAAGAGATGTGTATTTCTGTCCTTCTGTGTCACCCAAGGATATACTTTTGTTACTCATTTTCCTTTTTGAGTCCTCTGTCAAGAGTCTGACAAGCTTTGTATCCCCTCAGTAGTCCTCTCTCAAAAGAATACCACATTATGTCTTTCCGTCCAGCTGTTCATCCAAAAAGGCTGTCACAGCTTTAATGAATAATTAAGGGATACTACCCATCTTTCAACAATAAAGTTTAGCAATAGAAAATAGTATACTGACCCTTGATAGAAATGAAGTGCTTGTATTATCACTGTTCTTTTTCATATATAATACTGTGTTTATTTAAATATATGTTAAAATTATTTTACCCAATTATCATTTCTTCATTTCTAATTAATTTTTACAATCAAATGATGGCTCAGGCAATGTAAATAACTGAACTAAAATAAGAGAAAGAAGTATAAACAATTATTTTCATGCATTTAAGTCCTTGAATTGATAGCTGGAACAATTACATTAACAGGTCGTTTTTGTGAAATATATGTTGTAGATTTTAAAAATGATAGTAATATTTCATTATGTTGCTTGTTCATTAATTAATCTGTAATATTCTTTATTTTTTCCCCACTTACCTATGGTACTTAACTTTCAGGGTTGGATAAAATTGAGTTTTTGCAGTCGCATGAAAATATGGAGATATACCAAAAAGCATTTGATATTATAGAGCACTATTTTGGTAGCGAGGAGGAAGATTCACGTGTAGCACCTTCCGTAGATCAAGATGCGCAACAGTACCAGTTCAATGCTGATCAAAGCGTACCTATGGGAGGCTTCCAGTTTTGAGTGGCTCATTATTTATTGCAGAAAAGACAAAAGGTGCCCTCGAGAGAAATCTATTATGGTGAATCTTCAATATTGTCACCACATAATAAGAGAAAACTAAAAAGACCCACAAAATCTGTTAAATTCTTAAATATTATTCAAGGCAGTGTGGATAAAATTGTTAGATATCAGCGAAAAGTTTATTTTGTTTTATAAAAGGTAAGATTAGTTTTCTCTTATTTCCAAAAGAGCTAAAAGAGTGGCATGTCCATTGTTTATCATGTCAGGCAGATTTGTTCAGTGCTGCATGTAGCGAGTTTAGCCTTAACTGATACATGTTCTGGTTTATTGCTAAACCTGATCCTTTTCTTCACCCATCCCCTTGATATTGAAGGCCATACTATTCCTGTTTCTGTGAAACGTGCTCTACATTGGGTCAATTTAATTTTTTAAGCATCATTTCATCAATTAAGTTAAACTGAAACTTACTTGATTTCTAAATACTCTTGGATTAATTTTTAGTAATAAAAATGTACAGGACTCTAAAGTGAACTTAATTTGTGTTCATCAGTTTTGAACAACACAGTGTGAAATTCTCTCACAATGAATTTTGCTATCTGTTCATTGAAATTTATTTATAATGTAAATTCTAATATCATTTTCAGAGTATTCCATGTTAAGTTCTCTGTTGACAAAACAAAAGTCCTGCTAGTCCAATCAGAATTGTTCATTTCCCCTTACAGCATTCCACTTTCTTACATTGGGAAGAGCTCTTGTAAATATTATTTACATGGGTTGGTAACAAACAGTAAAGTGGCAATAATGCCTGCTATTACTTAAGACATAGTTTGAGGTCAGATTGATGCAAGAGCATAGCTATGCATGCAAGTGCTGCATTATGACTTCACAAGACAAAGAAATGAAATTTAAGAACCAGGTCTGGTTATGTTTCAAAAGCTTGAAATTTGAATTAGAATGATACATGTTTTTCAAAGTTGCAGTTGAACTAAGAATTTATGCTTGAATAACTTTTAAATGTTAATAAGATTGTAGTTGCATCTGTTTTCTGTTACTTTAAAGTTTGAAAGCTAATGTAAAAATATGTATAGCATTGTATATCATTGGCAGTTGCTGATATATATTCTCACGTTTTAATTTAGGTTCTGTGGGTATGTGTGTGTGTATTTTTTCCCTCCAGTGTAAAGAAATAGAATAGAACATACCAGTTAAACATTTTACATCCAGCAAGCATGTTTATAAGTTAGTGTGAAATATGCTTAAAAGATTAAAGAGTGCGTGGCTCTCAACAGGTTATAGTTAGAATTTATTCCTTAAGGGTTTGTGTAAACATTTAAATAGCTATTGACACACACATGCACACAGTTTACTAAAATGAAATTAATTTCTCATCCCTGTAAACATAACTTATCTTTTGTTGCTTTGCTCTCTTGTATGTACTTAACTAGAAATGAATCAAGAAACAGTAAAGGCTTATAATATTGAATATCTTGTGTTGTGTCCTTGCAGATCAGTTTAATAGGTAGTTAAATATAGCTGCTAATATATGTATGTAGTGCCAATATTCAGGTTATGTTTCATTATTAGTTTATTAGATTTGTGCTTCTTGTCATAGAACTTGATTATTTGGAAGAAAAATAATTGAGACTTGGAAAATTGTTCTTAGTATTTATCGGCTTAAGCAAAATACACTTTGAAGAGGGATTTTAAAAGCTTCATGTTTACAGATATGTTTATTGTAGTGCATGCTGCTGCCACTAGAAAGTAGGTAATATAATTAAACTTAAGGGCATTGAATGCTTATTTTTTTAAAAATGAAGAAAACAAGCAATGGAAAAAAATATGTATTGTCTTTTATGTCTTTGTTATTATTAAAAATGTATTATATTATGTAAATTATGTAGAATTTGCAGAAATGAATTATTCTAATATATGGTTGTTAACTTCAAACTTTAACATGTGTGCATATGAAGTATAAAGCACTTAGTAGCATTGTAACTTTATTAGAAACTCAGCATGCTAAAAGCATTATAGAAATTAAACTTTATTTTTAAATTGAAATACAATGAGCTTTTCCATAGAGAATGCTGTTTGGGGGTCATTTTATAAGCATTAAGAAGAAAACTATATATATGTAATATGTACATAAAGCATTGTTAGGTAAAACATGCAAGTCTTGCTTAACTTGTGTCTGCTTTGGAGAAAAACAAAAATAAAGAAAGAAATAATCATATATTTATATAATTAGCATCTTTGAAGTTATGTTTTAAAGTTCATAATATATGGTCTTTGGTTGTAAATGTTTGCCCCATTAGAATGACATTATTATACATATCATATGAACAAATTGATTTAACATGGAATAACAATGCATCTGTTTTCCTCCTTTTGTTAACTAAATACCAACTTGAAATTCATGAATATTGATTTAAGGCCTTCTTTATTTGTGTTTTTGTGAACTTCCTGTATTTGGTTGACGGACTAAATAACTTTTATTACTAAGCTTGACGAGGACATAGACTACTCCAGCACACACTAAATGAACTGCCAGTAGTACGATAATGGTATTCTTGAACAAACTCTTGTAGCTGACTTGTGAGGATTTCAACCAACCAAACAACAGTTGAGTAGGAAAACAGCTGTACCATATACCATCCCCTTTATATTTTCTATTGTTTTTCTCATGGAGCTAGATTGTAACTTAAAAAAAAAGGCTTGTCTGAAATGGAAACATTTCCTCTGCTCCTACTTTTTTATATTTTATATGCAGTGGTGCTTAGTAAATTTATAGTGTCCATTTTTAATTTATTTGAAGACAGTGTGTTTTTGTTACTGACTTATTTTTAAAGAGTGTTAATGAATTTTAGTTACTCTCTCAGGCTCTTAGTTTTTTTATTTTTAAGCTTTTGCTACATTTGGTAGACCTGTGTTTCTTACTTCAGAACTGTTGTGATGAAATTCTCTAGCCCTACAAATAACTGCTAAAGCAACACTGAGACTAAGATAAGACTGTTCCTAGCTTACTTTTCGACTGAAGACGAAAGTAAATGTAATATATTATACAATGTATACAGTACTTTAGATGACTGATACACATTGGCTAATTATGAGAAAATGTTTTTTGTAATTTTTAATAAATTCATCTGTGATATATCTTTTAACATTTTGAAAACTTCACTTTCACAAGAATGCAATATTCTTTGCAGTGTTGAGAAATATGCTGTTAACCAAGTGAAAAGAAACTCCTTATGAAACAGATGTTAATATTTGGCATTATGAACATTAGTATTTTGAACTTGAAGAGGAAGAAGAGCAAGAGCAAAAGTGGACATAGTGGGAGTGTAAATCACTAAGTCTCATAACTGCCTTTAAAACCATAACTAGTCAAATAGCATCCTTATTCTTGTGAAAAAAAATATATTTCTTGTGTTATTTCTTAAATCTCATGGTTTGTACTCCCACAAAATCTTTGAAAATTCAGATTATTGTAACAGATAAACAAGTATTCCTGAATCAGGAGAAAGAAGTGTATACAAAACTAAATATATTGCTTTAAATATCTGTGTACTTTTTTTTAATAATTGTCATTTAATGGCCATGGTTAATTTTTAAGGAGAATGGCTGAACATATGTAAGATTCTGTATTGCATTCTCTGTGTGTATATTGATTAATTGAAAAGGTGTTGTAACTTGGAGGTATTAGATCAGGTATCAAGGCACAAGGCTGTTGCACAGTTCTCAATAAAATTTAACCATGGTAATGTCTGCCTGCATTTTACCTTGTTCAACTCCACAACCTTACAGTCTCAGGGATTAAATAAGGATTTAATAGAATGAAATATTGTAACTCAAGGTCTAATAGTGTCCTAACAAAATAGTAGTGCATTTGATCAGTACTCTCTGCAGAATGAAACAGAAAATTACACATTTTAATTGTTTAAACAATGTTTTTACTGGACTTCTACTGAGAAAATATGAATAAGAAACTTTAGTTTGCAAATGTCTCTCCATTGTGTTAGTGATTAACATCTGAGTAAAGTAAACAACATGTTGGGATTTTCTGCAAACAAAAGGTAAGCTTTTCTACTGTGAAAAGAAGTTCATTTTAACATTTATGAACTCAGGGAAACAATCTTCATGTTAATGCTATATGTGCAACTATTAAATGCATTAGTGAGTATTTATGGCATTGTCACTAATAATTGGAACATATTTAATTGAAAAAGTCATTTTTTCCTACTTTGTTGTGATGGTGACATGAACTTCCAGGGGCTATTTGGTGACAGTAAATCAAAATTCATGTTTTCTTTATGTTTTATGATGAAAAGTTTCTGCCTTGTCTCCTGATATGCCTCAAGCCAGCAAGGTATGGCAGGGAGCACCCAGCTGCCCCCTCCCTCCTCCTGAGTTGTCTTCCTCTCTTGGTATAGGACACAGTCCTGTTCATTTATGGTCCTCTCCCCCTTATGTCATTTTAGGCATTGGATGAGGAAGCCACAACTATGGATCAGAGAGAAATCCAGGGATGGGCGATCAGCTTGGTCCTCAGAATGAGAGTGAGGGAAGTAGATGAATGAAATGAGGGCAAAGTGTATGAAAAGAAAGATGATAATGGAGCAATTGATGGATTAATGGTGAGGGAAACAAGAGGTCCCGGAAGAAAACCCGCCCCAGTGCCATGCTGTCCTCCACAAATCTTACTTTGTGGTCACCTAGAATCGATCCCAGACCGCTTTGGTGTGAATCAAGCAGTCTAAACTCTTGGCCACAACGCAGCCCTTCAGAATTATACAATATTATATCTATTTCCAATTTATGCATTTCAAATGTTTTAATCAACACTTAATTCTTAACAGTTTTCATTAGCATTATTTAATTAAGCATTTGGTAAATCTGCAGTACGTAGCTTTATTAATATGTTTGCTACTAGTTTTTGTAACTGTCAGTCAGTCTAAATATGGTGTATTGTACAGCATAAAGCAATATATTCCTCCAGTGCAGTAACCTGTCAGTTTTGCAATTATAAGTGAAATACAAAGAAATAGATTTTAATTTCCCAATACTTCTGTGAAAATTTATTATAAATTGTTACTCCAGAGTAGTAATGGTATTGTGCAAATAGTGTGAATCTATTCACTGGAAATTTTGGGCTATTTTATGTTCTAATTTCATGATTATGTATATTCTGCTTAATGCAATATTTTAAAAAATATTTGTTTACATGTTTTGCTAATTTGTATAGATTCTGTAATGGCAAGCTCCATATATTTAATTTTTTAAAATAAATTTCTGCAAGAATTTTTGGGGCTGACATGTGCCATAATTCCAATAATTTTTTCTGTAGCTTTGGATATATTTTCCTAATCCTGTTGCTCTTCCTATAATATAGTCCCATAAATCATTATAACAAGAAAATATCTATAGTATACTATCTTTCTAATCCCCAAGCTTGTAATTTTGTTGGCAAGTAAAGACATTGTACAATCTCAAGGATTCAATTTGTTAATGTTGTATAACCTGTTTTGTAGTGAATAATTGACAAGCTTTTTATGTTAATCAGGTTGCACATATTAAAATTGTTGGTTTCACCTCATGATTATTGTACCTTTTTCATACATGTAATTGAGTACAATATGTAATTACTAAATAAATAAACAGGTTATGGGCCCATTATGGTGTGCATTAAGTGTAAAAAATTTGCAACAAAATCAGTAAATAATATTGAGTGAAAAAGTTGTCTTTTTGTTCCAGATCATTCTGGATCGTTCTGATCTGTTCCAGATCAGTTCTTTTGCCCAGATCATTCCCAGTGTGCATAAAATTTAAAATATTTACAACAAAAGCAGTAAATAATATTGAGGGAAAAAGTTGTCTTACTTTTTGTTCCGCTGATTACGTAAGTATCCTCCATTTTTTACTTTGCAAAAATTGTAAGTCCAAAAGAAAAGGTTTATAAAAAATGGCTACAAATACCAGTGTTTGCCATATCAAACCTCTAAAGATAGACAATTATGATATGAGGAAAACTGCAAGCACAAGCCAAGCTTACTTGCATTGAATTATATGGCAATGTGACCGGAGAAAAAAACAAAGCCTCCAAATCACATCAAACCCAAAGGCAAAATGAAATGGGGAACGGATGATTCAAATGCAGAGTCAGAATTGATTCTTATGATTTCACCTCCAGAATTAATTGTTTTGTGGACGAATTATTTTGCTACTTATGCCACTATTGCTGTACTTGCTAAACTGTTTCTCATACAGCTTTTTGCGGTGCCTCAATGCAATCAACTCAATTAGCCATGGTCATTAAAGTGCTATACAATGGACTGGCCATCCATTCAAAGCCAAATGTCATGGGTTCAAATTTTGGCAACTGCAGTCAAAGGTGCCTGTGGTAAAGGACAGGGAGGCTCAAGTAAAATAATTGGAGTGATGGCAGACTTGGATGTTGATGGGGTATTATTTGACTGCAGTTGCTTGATGTTGCCTTTTTATACTAAAAAGAAAAAAATACACTACATTGTAATTATAATAATAATACAATCTTTACAATTTACTAACATGATTTTGTTAGTATAACCGACAAAGGCCAGTACAATATTATAATAAGAAAAGAACTGCACTAAAATATTTTTAAGCTGAATAAAGGGTAATGTTGCTCCAGGGGCAACACCACCCATTAAAGGTTAGAACAAATAAAGCATTTTAATTAATTGATGGAAATAATATTAAATGATGAAGCCTGGGACTCAGGTACTTACTCAAGTACTCAAGTCGCCTCAAACGGTGTATCTCAGATGTGAGAGCCCCTAGTGGTCTACCGGGGAAATATATGAGTCAAATGGAGAATTTAATGTCAGGACGGCACGTTGGCCATGGTAGCTCAATGGGTTATCTATCCTCAATGGGTTATCCTCACTTATATAAACACCCTCCCTACCCTAATAGGCTGTAACCTATACCTATTCGCTGATGATACCACATTAACAGTCACATCAAAGTGACATGTTAATGCAGTAACCAAGGCACAACGTTATGCTGATATGCTATCTGCCTGGTTCATCACTTGGCGCCTGAAGATAAATGCAATTTAATCTCAGGCACTCACATTCACCTGCCGCACACTGCAGGATGTACCCAATCTCCGCCTGGCTGGAGAAGAAGTACAATGGTCCACGGAGGCTACATACCCCGGAGTAACCCTGGATTGGCATCTGACGTGGAAACAACACATCAGCACTGTGGCAAACAAGGTGCCCAGAAGGATGGCCATGATGTATCCTATGTATAATAGGAAATTGATAATGAGCATGCATAACAAGTTGCTCGTTTACAAGCAAATACTCCGCCCTGCACTAACCTATGCTTGCACAGTCTGGGGAGCTGCAACAAAATCCCATCTCCACAAACTTCAAGTTCTTCAAGACCACTACCTTCGGATAGCAACAGCTTCCGATTGGTACATCCCTAACGATAATATCCATGCAGACCTTTCCTTCCCAAAAATCACAGACTACATCCTTACCCTATCCCATGGTTTTTATAACAAACTCCCTTCCAGCTTCAGTAGTCTTATCTGCAGTCTGGGGGAATATGACCTCAACCCCGGTGAAACCTACAAGCGATCCAGACTAGTGTTAGACCCACCATAGGCCCCTACAAAACATTTTAACTATCCATTACACTTCGAATCCCTAACAATCTAATTAAAAAACTATTACATAACCTATTCACAATCATCTACCCACCATCATATCTTTAAAACCCGCCACCATGCCAGTAAGGGACAAGGTCCCAAAATGTCAAAATGTCGAAGACCCCTTCTCTGAGGAGGAGGTTCAACTTTCAATGACACCACTGCTGCTGCCTCTGATTTCATTCACTTGCTAGCAGACCTTCGAGATGTACACACCGCAGAAGAACCCCGTGCAGGCGAGAAGGAGTCCGAGCCTACAAGAAACTTCAAGTGAAGACAGAAGACAGCAGTGATTGGGTAGAGTAGAAAGGCCTATGCCAACAGTTCTAAGTACTGAATTGTTCAGGCGCCCTTTTGAGGGCTTGGCACTCTGCTACTTCAGATTTTCAGCACACTAAACTGGCCCCTTTCTCTTTCTCGTACTCATTTTTACTCTATTTAAAGAAAACAATCAACATCTCAACTGCATTATATGGCGCGAACACTTTCGCGTACGCAGACAAACACGATCATACCATCTCCTCGCATTATTAAATTGTAGTTTAACCCCTTCAGTCCATA
Organism: Mantis religiosa; assembly: GCA_030765055.1. Lineage (NCBI taxonomy): Eukaryota > Metazoa > Arthropoda > Insecta > Mantodea > Mantidae > Mantis > Mantis religiosa. The sequence continues at coordinate 89,598,627 of CM060953.1, forward strand.
GTTTATGAATCAGTAATAAAACAAAATATACAAAATAAATTAACATAACACCTAGAAAAAACCTTAGTACATTTAACCTCACGCTAAATGTATTCTGAAATTCTATCATATCCCTTTAGCCTTAAACTCATTTAAAACTGTCACACCTTTCTACTGCATCTCGTACAACACTTTTTTTTTTTTTTTTTTTTTTTTTTTTTTTTGTAATTTACGTTCTCCAACGTTAAGTAATATCTGACGATGAATGTAATGGATGAAATGATGCTCAAATGAGTGCGGGGTCCATGGAGCTTAGAGTTACCCGACATTCGTCTTAGAGGATAAGGGAAAACCCCGGAAAACCTTATCCCGGTAACTCACCCTAACCGAGATTCGAATTCGGGACCTCTTAAACGTGAGGCAGACACGCTACCATCTACGCTATCGAGGCGGGCTATTTAAATCGTTGATATTTATATTTCTAACAAATGCGAATAGTTTAGAATAATACTCTGTTAAGGCATAGCCCGCTCACATTCCCTTAAGCCTCGGCACTCGCCAGCTAGAATGTTATGACTAAAAGTTACAGATTTCTCCACTACCCACCGTATGGCGCTGGCTGATGACCCCTCTGCAATCCTGTTCCAGCGTACAGCTGCAATGTGTTGACATTACAAACGCAGAACTTTCCGAAGCAGTGGTTTACAGTTTAAGAATTTACGTTTTTCAAACACTTCCGTTGTCGCAGAAGCAACGCACCTTAATATCACAGGAATATAATGTTTGCATATCAGTTCACTTAGTAGTTCAGAATGCTTTCAGTTCTCTGCACACACGAGATAAGAACAATGTTGCATTGCTGGCATTATATCTTCCTCTAGGCTTTTTCTCACACATACTTTAGGTAGCTTAGCTACAGCAGTTGCTATAAATTTCTCTATAACTGCCAAAAGAGAAACAAACTCTGGAGATGGGTAATAGAACGTGGAGTTTTCGTCCCTTTTGAATATTAGATATACAAGGGATGCTGTACACTTGGCGGTAGACACTTTAGTAAGACATATGTCACAAGAGAATTCGGTCGCTATTTTTTAACTATAAAACGTCTTATAAGATGGAAATTCACATAACCTTTAATGTTATTCAATTCGCCCAATATTACGATTGTGTCTGGAAGCTGTGTTGCAGTGTACAATGGTGTCTTTTATCAATAATTGAATTGATTTATGAAAATTATTTGTTTCATAATAAAGTAATCTTTCTTCATTTGCTTGCTGCTTGTTTACAAATTCTTTATACCTTTTATTTGCTCCCCATAATTTACATCTCAAGGTGTTATTCTCCCTTTCCAATCTCTTTAGTTTGGAAATTATGTCTTCCTCAGTCTGAATCGCAGCGCAGTCGTCCTCAGTAAAATGCAAACTGCACACGACTGTTGAATTAGATTTATCATTTACCACGAAATTAGAGCGCGATATAGCTTTTAGCCATTGTTTACGTAGTTCTTCTTCTACTGGAAATTCATGGAAACTGGTCCCTTTTGATTTTCCTTTCTTACTTTTACAGAAGCGTACGCAACAATACACCATCTGAAATATAAAGTATTGAGCTCATAATTGCTGTTATGCTGTTTGTTGTAATTATTGCTATTACTGCTGTTATAATGATGATGATAACGATGATAATGATGATAAAAATAATATAATACGTAATTTTTACATTTGGAGCACTGCTATGTATGGTTCGGAGACCTGGACTTTGGAAAAACGGAGAGCTTTGAAATATAGTGCTGTCTATTGTAAATTTTTGTACTATAAAGCTGTTATGGAAAATCTACCTTCTAAGATAATGAACTGCCACCATTTACGGCCCAACAGTAAAAGTAATAATAATAAACAATGACATATTGTGCTCATACTTATGATTACTTATATTATCTCTTATTTATACCCAGTTATCTTATTGTCTCTTATTTATGCCCAGTTTTCTTGTTCGCTTACTTTAGATTGGTGTCAACAACACTTCATGTGAAATTAACTCTCAATACTAATTTAGACTATAAAATTTGTTCAACTGTCACCACAAAACTAAATGTTGGCAAGGCCACTTAGCGGTCAGCTTTAAAAGCTCCATGCGGCAAAAAAGGCAAACACCTCTCGGTCGCTTAAATGCGTAGGAATCCGACCGAGTGCCGAGGCTTTAAAAATAAATAAATACATAAAAAGGATGTGAGTGGGCTATGGTTAAGGCAATGTATAGATGAAAGTGAGAAAACGCTGAAAAGTTTCAGCACTGTTTAAATTTGTTTTTCGTAATGCATCTGTCTTGGACTGATTCTTAGAAAGCCGGGATTAAGAACAAGCAAGAGAAGCTTAATATACGGTTTTGCATTAAACGTAATAATTTGTTCAACCATTTTTATGAACACCCAAATAATGGAATTTTAAAACGTTCACATTCTGGTTATGCTATACTATATTTTATTAGCAAGTACAAAGCTGAAGGGCTTTTCAAGACAAAAAAATTCAGAACGTGTATTTTAACTTATAGTGTACCTAATGTAGGCCTAATACACAAGCTACATGTCTGAAAGCTAAGAATGTTCAGCTATATATTGTCTTAAGAAAGTTAGCACTAACAGTTCTTTCGACAACTTTATTAACGTCTAAGTGGGAACCACCCGCCTCGGTAGCATGATGGCATCGTGTCTGCCTCACGTTCAAGAGGTGCCAAGTTCGAATCTCGGTCAGGGTGAGTTACCTGGATAAGTTTTTTTCCGGAGTTTTCCCTGAAAGACGAATGTCGGGTAACTCTAAGCTCTATGGACCCTGGGCTCATTTGAGCATCATTTCACCCCTTCCATTCATCGTCCGATATGATTTGACGTTGGAGGACGCAAATTATACCAAAAAAAGAGTGGGGGCCTCCATGTTCCTTTTCTTTTTCAAAAAGTTCATGTACTGCATGCCCTTGTTCGCTTGCTTGTCCGCGTAGTGCAGATCCCTGCCCCACTTTTGAATATTTTTTCTTGGAGGAGCGAGTGCTTGGCCTACCTCGTTTCTGAGTAGGCTGTTAGTTTGAGACGTATTTTTACGTAAATAACATTAATAATAACACTAAAAGTAACAACGCTTTTTCTGACACATGCACTACGCGAGAACAAAGCAAACATTTTGGCGAAAAAGAGAGAAGGGAGTGAAGGGAGAAATCTCACCTAATTCGTCGAAGTTTTGCGCCCGGGCAGCAAGAAGGTGTGGCCAGTATCATTGACATAGAAACTCTCTCTCCCATAGCTTTCCCAGTAAATGTCAGAATCCTAAAGTAAATTTAATTCCACCGTAGGGACTCTCGTATTCGAGATACATCAGTTATGGCGACTTATTATTTTAGGTACTTGAGTACCAGGCTTTAACATTAAACACTTATTATTTCCATTAATTGATGGAGACCAGGAGATCCGTGGTTCAAATCCCAGCCGTGGCATTGAATTTTTCAGTTTGACTCTATCTGTTCAAAACCTTAGCCTCTACAAGGCTAGTGTGAAGGAACGTTAATTCCCATACAATTAATAATAATGATGATTATGATGATAATAATAACAATAATAAAAACAATAACAATAATAACAATAACAACAATAACAATAATAATAATGATTATGATAATAATAATGATAATGACAATAATAATGATAATGATAATAATAATGATAATGATGATGATAATGATGATGATAATGATGATGATAATGATGATGATAATGATAATGACGACGATAATGATAATGACGACGATAATGATAATGACGATGATAATGATAATGACGATGATAATGATAATGACGATGATGACGCTGATGATGATGATGATGACGACGATGATGATGACGACGATGATGACGACGATGATGATGATGACGACGATGATGATGACGACGATGATGATGACGACGACGATGATTACGACGACGATGATGATGACGACGACGATGATGCCGACGACGATGATGATGACGATGATAATGATGACGACGATGATGATGATGACGACGACGATGATGATGACGATAGTAATGATGATGACGATGATGATAATGTCGATGATGATGATGACGATGATGATAATGTCGATGATGACGACGATAATGATAATTACGATGATAATGATAATGACGATGATAATGATAATGACGATGATGATAATGTCGATGATGATGACGATGATGATAATGTCGATGATAATGACGACGATAATGATAATGACGACGATAATGATAATGACGATGATAATGTCGATGATGATGACGATGATGATGACGATGATGATGACGACAATGACGATGATGATGACGATGATGATGACGACGATGATGATGACGACGATGATGATGACGATGATAATGATGACGACGATGATGATGCCGACGACGATGATGATGACGACGATAATGATAATGACGATGATAATGA
>CM060953.1:89610574-89678074 GCA_030765055.1 Mantis religiosa
AAACAAACCAGCTTATTGTTTATTGTGCAGTATGCATTCGCTGCCCTATGTGTTGACCGGTAAACAGTTTCGGCACCCATCTCGCACAAAGCTTCCGATATCCAAGCTCTTCCGTGACAATCCTCTAAAGTGAGGTTCAAGCAACACTTAGGAAATCCAAAGACAGAGCACTAATCGTCAAACGCTGATCACTTCGAATTATTTAGTTCACTTGAACACAGGGGCGGTTCCTCCAAAAGGTTGCAGGTTTGCGCTACACCCACTGATTTTGAATGTACAACAGGTGCATTTACACATTAAAGCTGTACTTGTTTGCATTGTTTTATATGCAAACATGTTTCTGTTTCACTTACGCTTATCGTCTGTAGCTGTCCATGACCACAGAAGTCGAAATAAACAGAGGTTAGCTGTAGTATCCGCCAGGTTTGCAGCGAAGTGTTAACCTCCGATTTCGCCCAAATTTTGGCCCTCTGAGCGGGTTGCGGGAAGGTGAAGAGATGGGAGTGGCTTTTTATGCATTGCTTAAATGGAGGTTCATAAACCTAGCTCATCGTACTCTTAGCAACGGCTATGACGTGACATTCAGGCTTTGCTTCTGTGTGTCTGCTTGTTTTGTAGTGTGGTTTCGTGCTTGCGAGGTTAAACTGAGTGTTCTAACATTTTATTTGTAGTGCTTATTGTGAGGTGTTGTTTTTGTACGTTCTAAAAATTCTGATAGAATGAATACCGTGCAATCTTTACTGGAAAAGCCCTTTTCGCAACGGAGTGCTGAAGAAACATCTGAAGTGAAACGAATGGGTAGGCCCACGCCAAACATTTCTATAACTCAAACGATTAAGTAAAAAGCTAGAACATTCAATATGAAGTTCAACCCTGACATGTACAAGAAGCACGACTGGTTATGTGGATGTGAAGTTAATAACTCTTTATACTGTTTCCCATGCCTGCTCTTTGGAGGATATGATTCCTGGGTGAAGTAAGGTATGAAAGACATAAAACACATGCACGACCGTGTTAAAAAGCATGAGTTGTCTTCGTCTCATATAAAAAATGCATTAAGTTTAGCAATGTATGGCAATATTAATATTTCTGCACAAATGGACAGTGCATACAGAAGGAACATACAGCTGTATAACGATAAAGTTACACAGAATAGATATATCCTAAATATCATAATAAACTGTTTACGGTTTTGCGGCTAATTTGAGCTGGCTCTGAAAGGTCATAATGAATCTGATATATCACAAAACCCTGGTATCTTTTGAGGCCTAATAGATTTCAGCGCTGATCTCGATAGTATCCTGAAGGGCCATATGGAAAAAGTAACTGTTTTTAAGGGCACTTCAAAAACTATACAAAACGAAATTCTTCAGTGTATGCTAGAGGTATGTCAAGAGGAAATGATGAAGGAGATTAAGGATGCAGAATTCCTTGCTGTCATAGCAGATGAAAACACTGATGTTTCCTCAGTGTATCAGATGGTTATTATCTACAGATATAATGTGAATGACAAACCCGTAGAATAATTTTGGAGTTTTGTCCAACCTGTTGGTCATGATACAGACTCTCTTGCCACAGTCATTAAATCTGAACTTGATCTGAAACTTGATCTGAAACTATCAGGGTGCCCGAATAAACTTATAGCACAGACCTATGATGGTGCAACCGTCACGGTGTTCAGGCAATTGTGAAAGAGAAGTATTCTTGTGCTTCTTATATACACTGCCATGCACATAAACTTAATTTAATAATGCTGAATGCAGCCTCAGTAAACACCAGTGTGAGGATATTTTTACCAATTTACAAGGAATATACACATTTTTTTTCAAATTCTCCTCAAAGAACAGCTGTGCTTAATGAAGTTGTGCAGAAACGATTGACACGTTCTGCTCCGACACGACAGAATTTTCATTCACGGACCGTCAATACCATTTTCGAACACAGGGAGAATTTAATTAAATGCATGGAGGTCATTCAGTAGAGAGCTCTATTAAACAACAACTCCACATTTGTTCAGGGCTCTTGTTTATGGCCACTTTGAAATATGATAATTTTGTATTCTGGCTGTCTTTCTTCCACAAGATCATGCCCCATGTGTACATTTTGTACAATCAGCTGCAAAAACGAGACTGCAATGCAATATTTGCCCTTGCCCATTTAAACGCAGTTGAAAGGGAAGTGCAAAAAGTAAGAAATAGCGTGGATATTGAAGAACACGAAGGAACTGCAATTAAGAGGAGAAGATTAGAAGATCATGATGTGAAAAGAAGAGAAGCTCTTTAAGTCTGTGACATTATTCTTAGAGAAGCAAAGGACAGATTTAGCGTCACAGGGCATCTGGTAGCCTCGGCTTTATTTCATCAAGAACATTTCTCCGACTATGGTAAGACATTTCCAGAGGATTCCCTTAGAGAAACAATAAGGTTCTATCCTTTTATCATTGGAACAAAAATTCGTACAGAATTGACTGTAATTTACAGTCGATAAGAATTTCGTGGAATGTCCGGCGCTTTGTGCTTGATGGATTTCATTAAGGAAAACAATTTATGTGCTACATTCAGCGAATGTGTCAAACTCCTTTGAGTGTTGTTAACTATGCCAATGTCTACCGCTGAATCAGAACGCTGTTTCTCAACTTTAAAAAGAGTAAAAACTTTCCTTAAGTACACAATGTCACAGGAGAGACTGTCAGCATTAGCAATGCTTTCAATTGAGAGGGAGTTTGTTATGAAGATCAGCGACTTCAACGCAAAAGTTATCGATAGATTCGCCATGTCTAAGGAGGGGAGAAAAAAAGTTTCTGTATAAATAGTTGAGTCACTATTACTCTGTATTTTATTTTTCATTTGTGCACCACCAATAATTTAATCCACCAGCCGCCAATGCTTGAACAACGATGTCGGTCCAAATACTAAAACTGCCATTCCGCTGTTCATCGTGTACATAAGTGCGACCATTTGAAATTCTCGACATCAGTGACGAACTACACACGGTTAGTCTGAAAGAACAATTAATTTCCATTAATGGTACCTAATAGTGGTCCGAACTATAAAGCCCGGGCTTAAAGTACTTACAGCATAGTAAGTCGCCATTAAGGTAGTTGTCTCATGTGTTTATGAGAACTCCTAAGTGGTTTACCGGGAAAAACACTAGTCAGTTGGAGAATTTAATGTCATATCGGCACGTTGGCCATAGTAGCACAATGGTAGTGCGGCTGGACGGAAACCAGAAGATCCGTGGTTCAATTTGGCATTGAATCCGTGGCATTGAATTTTTCATTCTGGCTCTACCCTTTCTCAGTGACGAACGTTTGTCATTCATTACGTCCGGTACATATACAGATATAACTTACGAAGGATGGTCGTAGCTTACCATCCTTTTGACGATAGAAACTAATGACTTCACACACTTCACAACAGGCATGAGCTACAATTGAAGCAGCAATGGCAAGCACCTACTACGACACATTAACACTGCTGTATGTTCCTGAGGAATTTGTAGACAGAGTTGCAGTCGTGTCATTGAAGCCTATGACCTGTGACACCAGACCCACAGATCAGAAATTTTCAAGTATTTTTCTCACTATACAAATTAAAGAAATGGGTCTATAATACCGAAAAACTGACACCTTCAGAATGGCGCAAGCGCTTAAATCACGCAGCTATTGTGCTCAAGTAAAAATGATATATGATAAAACCGTTATATTAAATCTGAATGTTTTTTCTTCTCCTATAGTTTTCTGGTTTACTTCTATAAGTATCAAGTTTGTAAATTGGTATTATTATAGAATTTCTCCATTGATCCGGGAATATTTGTTCACGCCAGATGTAATAAATATCTCAGAGAGATACATTCTATTTGATGGAAGTTGTTTTAAAAATTTGATTGGGATATCTGGCCCGGGGCTGTTGTTCTTGCTGTATTTTAAAGTATCCTGTATTTCTTTTAGAGGGAGATTGTCACTATAGTTCTGTTCTGTATTCTAGTCTGTTTTGTTGAAGTCTATATTCGGAATGCTGTTTATAAATGTAACAAATTCTTGAACGTAGTTACTGTTACTGGATGTTTGGGCAAAAGCATCGGGTAGTTTATCCACGATTAGTCGTGATTTAGTTATAATAGAAGTGTTGCTATTTAGGAAAAGAGCTGTTATTTCACTGTTTTTGTACATGCTTCCGTATAATAGTTTGGGGTGTTTGATGAGTTATGTATGATAAGTATTGTGACTTTGTGGGTTCGTAAAATTAAAGTCCAAGTTACAGAAATTCAAAATGCTCTTTATTTCCGTAGAAGCACACTTGGCAGTAATATGAAGTAACATTTACCAATACAATCTCTCGTCACTTCTGCATACGTAAATAAACAAAAGATTCATTAGTTAGAGCCAACTGAAAAATTCAATGCCATGGCCGGGATTTGAACCACGGATCTACTGGTTTCGGTCCAGTCGCTCTACCCTTGAGCTACCATGGTCAACGTGCCCAGGAAGGAGTCAGTTGAAGAATTTAATGTCATGTCAGCACGTTGGCCATAGTAAGTCAAGGGTTAGAGAGGCTGGATGGCAACCAGAATATCCGTGGTTCAAATCCCGGCCATGGCATTGAATTTTTCAGTTGGCTCTAATTAATCAAAAATCACCCATATACCGGAGTAATGTATTTAAAAGGATTAATTCTTTAAGGATTAATTCCTCAATATAAATTTACATTAAAAGAGTTCATTTTCAAATCACAGTCCTTACTTTCAAGTCGAGTGCGATTACGACTGTCCGTTAAACTAGCCACGGTTTCTTTTACATACTTCTCTCATCGTACCAGAAACCAGTAGAATAATGTGTAACAATCAAGACAGCACCAGACGAAACACGAAATTTCCAGTCATCTAACTCTATCTGTTTTGGCAAGCCGTTTAACTCCGCACTGCACTATGTGTCTCTTTGTACGCGCCGACCATGCTATCGCAATAATGGGTTCACGACACTGCTCCATCCTCAAAGCTGGTCGTCCCGAACAGCAACATCGTGACGGACCAGACGATCACGGTGTACCACCAACATCTTTCCTCGGAGCACTTTCTGGGTGCCGTACAACACATTGTTAATCCTCTTTACCACCCGCTACGGTCCTTGCCACGGCTGTTGATGTTTCGGGCAGCGTCCCTTGGTCCGAGTAGGGTGGTACAACCAGACCACGTCACCTTGCTGGAACCCTTGGTTGTTGGATTGCCTGTCGTCCCGGGCCTCATGCGGTTGCACGCCATCTGGCTGTTATGTCGAGCCATTTCCTGCATGTCGTGGAGATGCTCCACGAGGCTCTGCACATATTCCGTTGCTGGCTGTTTTACTTCCTGGGGCTCCCAAAACCCAGGTAACAAGGGAGGCGTAACTCTCAGCGGAAAATTAAGCTTTTTGGCGCCATTCCAATGTTGTCCTATGATGACGAGCGGTAGGCAGCAGGAACAGTGGCACCTTATCATCGCAATCTCACTAATTGCTGGCCAGGACCTTCCTCAGATGTTCTTCTAGGGTCTTAATGTACCTCTCCCCCATGCCGTCCGACTGTAGATGTAGGGGTGTTGTGTGGGTCTTGTTCACCCAAGTCATTTCAGCGCCTCCTTCATTAGGTGAGACCCAAAATTGATGTCTTGGTCGCTGTGGAGCTCTAACGGCACTCCCAAAAGGCAGAAAAGTTGCTCCACGAGGCAGTCTGTAATTGTCTTCGCCTCCTGGTTCAGGATGGCATATACCTCCAACCACATGGTGAAGTAGTCCACGACTACCATAATGTACTTGTTGCCTCGGTAGGACACTGGGAATGGTCCAGCTATGTCGACAGCGATGCGTTCGAAAGGCGCTCCGACGTTGTACTGCTGCATGCTACGCCGGCTCCTAGTCCGGGGGCCGCTACTCGCCGAGCACATGTGACACTGATGGCACCATGTTTCATCCTCTGTTCGCGGCCTCAGCCAGTAGTAGTGCTGTCGGTGTTTGTCGATCGTTCGGTTCAATTCCAGGTCTCCTCCTGAAGTACCGGCGTGGACTTCCTCCAAGATTTTCGGGACCTTACTCCGGGGAAGTACCAGCTGCTCTCTTTACGTCTTCCCATCGGGTGATTCCCATACCCGGAACAGCACGTCCTCTCTGATCTTCAGCGCGACTCATTGGGCCCAGTACGTCTTGTAGGTGGCGCTCCTTGGTGCGATGTTCTCCCATGTTGGTCTTTTCCCTGCCTCCACTTCTCCCAAGGGTGGTCACAAGTCGGCGACCGCCAGCTGCTCCCTCAGGCCAGCGCTATTCCAGCCGTCCGCAGGAACTGCCGTAAACCATCTGAGAGCTGCGGCACGCTCCTTCTCTTCCACTCTTGTGCATTGAGTGCACTCTTCTGAGCAGGGTCTTTGGGGCACGGTGTCTGCGTTGCTGTGGCTCTTCCCTCTACGATGTTCAGAGGTGAAGTCGTACTCCTGCAGCCACTGGACCCAATGAGCTGTAAGGTCTTCCAGGTTTATAAAGCTGAGTAGCCAGGTTAAGGCGGAGTGGTAAGTCCTCAGGTGGAATGTCTGACCGTAGAAGTACTTGTGGAAGTGCTCCAAGGTCTTTACTACCGCCAGTAGTTTTTGGTGGGTAACACAGTAATTCTTCTCTACCTTGGACAGCGTCCTACTGTAGTAAGCTATTACTCTCTCCTGGAGGTCCTGGATTTGGGATAGCACACCCCCAATGCAGTGGTCGCTGGCGTCGGTGTCCACAATAAAGACGCTACCCAGTTGTGGGAATCCCAAAGTAGTAGCTCTGCAAAGCGTCTTCTTCAGCTGCTGGAAAGCGCCTTCGGCGTCCTGTGTCTACACATAAGGCCAGTGTTCTTCTGTCAGGCAGTTGAGGGGCTTGGTGATGTTGGAGAAGCCCTTTATGAGTTGCAGTGGTAGCTACACAGCCACAGAAAACTGCTTAATTCTCTCTTATCCTTTGGCCGAGGCCAATCTCCCACGGTCTATGTCTTCTCCCTGTTTGTGGCCACTCCGGTTCGTGAGACTGTGTGGTCCAAGTAGTTGACTTCCTTGCGGAACAGCTGGCTCTTCTTCGCATTAAGCTTCAGGTTGGTCGTCTGCATTTTCTGTAAGATCTTGCTCAGCCTGTCGAGATGGTCTTCGAAAGTCTTGCTGACGATGATGATGACGTCCCGGTATAGTAGGCAGGCGTCATAAGTCAATCCTCTCATCACTGTCTTCATGAGGGTTGGCAGGTAGTTGGTACGTTGCAGAGACCAAAGGGCATATCTGTGAACTGCCAAAGCCTTTGGCCTGTCAAAAATGTAATCTTTTGCTGGTCTCTCGGGTCTAGAGCCACCTGCCAGTAACCCAGTGTTACTGGGGCAGGGTCGAGGGTCGAGAATCACTGTGCACCAATTTGAGTCTAGAGAGGTGACACTACAGGGGAATATGATGTATATGATTTTAGGCAGGCATGTGTTCGCACTTTTCGGTGACATTTTTATCGCGCTTTTTTCTTCTCTACTACCGTTAGTTTGACATGAACCCCTATGCGGGACGCCTACTACTGCACTTTAAATGAGTTAAGTATGGGCATACAGCTAAAGTTTGAAGGGGTTGTGACGTGTATGTATGTTATAAATTCTCGCATCAGGCGAATACAAAGTCATGCCTCTTCCGTATTCACGAGGGTGCAGTACTAAAGAAAACTGTCAAGTTACGCGCTAGCAGATACGAAGCTTAGGCGATTGCTTAGGGGTACTTCCTCTTCTGCTGAAAGGATAAGGGAAACGATTACAAAGATATTAAACTAAGCGAGTGTCTGACGGCGTCGCCTAGTGTGGCGTCCACTACTCCTAGGTGGCAGATTGGATGGATACCTCTGAAGCATCTGGGACCTTCTCCTACGGTCCATACTTCTTCAAATTTTACAACTATCAAGAGAATTCGTTTTACCTAAGGGTTCCAGTAGCAGAAGCCTACCTACGCGCTTGATTTTGCTCTTGGCCAGGATTTTGTAGCCGCTCCTTCCAAAGCTATCTATGAATCTCGACAACTTCGTACTGCTATTGATTCTTTCATATCTAGGACGGAGAGCTCCTCCGTAGAAATTAAGTTGTAACACAAATGTTGGACAGTGGGGTTTTGTCATTGCCAAATTCAATATCTTCGAAAACCTGGTGCAATCTAATACATTGGATTGGATCGGAAAGGCCGTGATTATAATCTCGGGTTTCATAGAGACACATACACCTTAGTGCTGAGTCCTGGGACTCCATAATGCAATCATTTACCACGGTACAGTGGAATGCTCGCAGTTTCCGTAACATACGAGTGGAGCTACAACAATCTTAGCCTCACAGTATTGTCACCCAATTATCGGGAAGCACAACAAACGACAGCTGAGAAGGGACCAGAGGCCACGCCACACCTACTCATTTGTCTCCTGTCACTAACTGAAGGAATGATTAGGAGGGGGATTGCGGGCACTGAGCCGTCTCTTTACCCTCCCCCTAGGTTCTCGAACGTGCGGGTGGTTTCGTCTAATCTGGAAACTTCTAGATGGCCAGCTGACCCTATATAAACAACACATCGGGCTGCAGGAGAGTTAGTCAGTGCTTGACGAGCTAGTGAACGGACAAGAGACTGCGTGCGTCGGAGGAGTTTACGTAATCGCGAGTGCAAGTGGAACTTTAACGGACGAACTGGTGAACTGTAATTGTGTGCATTACGTAATTCTGTGTAATTGGCAAGTGTTAAACTGTAAGTCGGTTGAAATAAAGAACATTGTGGAGTTTGTGTAATTGGACTTTTCATTTCACGAACCCACAAAGTCACACTGGTGTCAGGAAGCGGGACGACAACATCACCGAACATTACAACCATGGACGCGGCATTGGAAAAGATTCTGGAGAATATGATGGAAATGAAGGCCGAACTGACATCGGAAATGAAGACGGCAAATGACAACATCACCGAGAAAATGGAAAAGATGCTGGAGACGGCAAATAACAACTTGGCCACGACAATGACCGCAAAGATGGCCGAACTGACCAAGGAAATGAAGGTGGCGAACGAGGCTCTCACCGCCAAATTTGAAGAACAGTTTGCCGGCGTAAAAGAGGACGTCACAGAGTTAGGCGAGCGCGTCGAAGACCTGGCGAGCCACGTTAATGAGCTGGAAGGAAAAGCCGACAGCAGCGTCAAGTCCCTGAGCGCCATGGTGGAGGACGTCGTCGGAAGGAGGTTGAAGGATTTGAAGGCCAACGCGCCGGGACGCGACACAACATCGGCGCGCGTCAAACCTCCGAAATATGACGGCGCGTCCACGTTTGAAGTCTTCCGCCGCCAGTTCGACACAGTGGCCAAGCACAACAGATGGTCACCGGAGGAGGAGGCCACACAGTTAATAGCCAGCCTCCAGGGACGAGCCCCGGAAGTCCTAAACGCGGTGCACACAACGGCGGCACCCAAGGACATATGGGAGGCCCTGGAGAATCGTTTCGGGAACCACCGCTTAGCCGTAGCATACCGCAGCCAGCTAAAGGCAAGGTCACTGCAGCCGGGGGAGACGCTGCAGGAGTTCGCCATAGCGATTGAGCAGCTGGCTAGCAAGGCCTAGTTTCACCTGCCACTGGAGTTCGTATCCCGGGAAACCGCCTACAACTTTGTCGACGGGTTACGGGACACTGAGATTCATCAGCGCCTAATGCTCGGCGAGTATAAAACCATCCACGAGGCGCTGACAGCGGCACTAAGGATGGAGGCGGCCAAGGTAACATCTATCCCGACGTAGAGGACGAGGAGTGTCCGCTACGCCGGAGACAGAAGACCAGCTGAGGGTCGCCGACGAATACCTAGTGGCCTGTGTTGGGGGTGTGGACAGCCGAATACCTGCGGAGCGACTGCCCACACCACGAAGAGCAGCCGGAAAACGAGTAAAGGCCGTCGTGGAGAGGGGCACGTCGGCGTCATCACCACAATCCCCTCGAGTGACACTGCGCGCCGTCAGCCGGCGTATGGATGACAGCCCCATCGCGGATGGTTGGGTAAGAGGAAAGCCGTGCCGCGTGCTGGTGGACACCGGGGCGGCCGTGACCATCATCAGACCTGACGTGGCGAAGGTTTGCTGACGAGGAAGCCGAGCCGACCATACCAGCTTGTGACGGCATCGGGCGACCCCTTGCCTGTGAGAAGGAGGCCCTGTTGAAGTTGACCTTGGGACGGAGTGTCGTACGTCTTTGGGTGTTCGTCGCGAAGGTGGCTGAGGAGGTGATTCTGGGACTGGATGCCCTCAGGAGCCACGAGGCGACGGTCGACGTCGGCAGGAAGGTCCTGCGGCTTAACGGAGAAGAGGTTATACTCCGTCAACCCGAAGGGCCCCTGGAATCTGCAGGGTCGTCTTGAACGAAGGCGTGGTTATCCCCGCGAGGAGCGAGTTGGTGGTGTCGGCGCGAGTGGAAGGCCAGAGAACCAGGAACATGATGCTGGACCAGAAGACGCCTGTGCACGGACTATGTATAGCCAGGGCACTGCTGCCGTGCCGAGAGAAAGTGCCAGTGAGACTGCTAAATCCAACGGACACCGATCACGACGTCCAGGCCGGGACGGAGTTGGGAACGTGCGAGCCCGTGGTAAGCGTAACAGCAATCGACAAGACGCAGGAGCCGGTGCCGACGCAAAACCTGGGGCCCCGGCTAGAAGGCTTACTGAAGAGGGCGGCCGACCACCTCACCGCAGAGCAACTGGAGAGAGTTCGACTACTGCTAAGACGATACCAGCGCGTCTTCAGTCAGGGTGATAGTGACTACGGCCGCACGGACAAAGTGCTTCACCGCATCGACACCGGGGACGCCCGGCCTATTCGGCAACCACCTAGACGCGCTCCGCTGGCGAAGCAGGGGGCGGTACGAGACATGCTGGTGGACATGAGATCCAGGGGAGTGATTGAAGAGTCTGAGAGTCCTTGGTGTTCCCCTGTAGTCTTGGTGATAAAGAAGAATGGCGAGCTGCGCTTCTGCGTGGACTACAGAAAGTTGAACGCTGTCACCCGGAAGGGCTGTTTCCCCTTACCCCGGATTGACGACACACTGGACACGCCAGCTGGTGCACAGTGGTTCTCGACCCTGGACCTGAAGTCGGGCTACTGGCAGGTAGCTCTAGACCCAAGAGACAAGGAGAAGACAGCATTTTCGACGGGCCAAGGGCTCTGGCAGTTCACTGTTATGCCCTTTGGCCTCTACAATGCACCAGCTACCTTACAACGGCTCATGGAGTCAGTGATGAGAGGGCTGACTTACGATGCCTGCCTGCTATACCTGGACGACATCATCATCGTCGGGAATACTTTTGAGGATCACCTCGAGAATCTGAGTAAGGTGCTACAGAGACTGCAGGCGACCAACTTGAAGCTGAACGCGAAGAAGTGCCAGCTCTTCCGCAAGGAAGAGAACTACTTAGGCCACATAGTCTCAGCAACCGGAGTGGCCACAGACCCGGAGAATACACAGGCTGTGAGAGATTGGCCTCGCCCAAAGGATAAGAAAGAGTTGCGCAGTTTCCTGGGGCTGTGCAGCTATTACCGCCACTTCATAAAAGGGTTCTCCAACATCACAAAACCCCTCACCCGCCTGGCAGAGGAACACCGGCCTTATGTGTGGACAGAGGATGCCTAAAACGTTTTGCATCGCCTAAAGGAGACCCTGTGAAGTGCTCCAATTTTGGGTTTCCCACAACCAGGTGGCGCCTTCATTGTGGACACCGACGCTAGCCACCATTGAATTGGAGGTGTCCTATCGCAGATCCAGGATGGCCATGAGCGGGTGATAGCCTACTACAGCAAGACGCTTTCCAAGGCAGAGAACTACTGCATCACCCGACGAGAGCTACTGGCGGTAATAAAGACCTTGGAGCACTTCCACAAGTACCTGTAAGGTCAGCCATTCCACCTGAGGACTGACCATTCCGCCCTAACCTGGCTATTGAACCTTAAGAACCTGGAAGGCCAGACAGCACGTTGGGTCCAGAGGCTGCAGGAGTACGACTTCACCTCGGAGCATCGTAGCGGGACGAGCCACGGTAATGCAGACGCCATGTCCCGAAGACCCTGTCCAGAAGAGTGCGGCCAGTGCACCAGAGTGGAAGAGGAGGAGCGTGCAGCAGCAGTCCGAGTAGTTGTGGCAGTGCCTGCGGACGGCTGGGATAGTGCAGGCCTGAAGAGGGAGCAGCTGGCGGACGCAGACTTGGGGCCACTCTTGAGGGAAGTGGAGGCAGGGACGAGACCAACCTGGGAGGACATCGCACCGAGGAGCGCCACCTACAAATCGTACTGGGCACAATGGGACTCGTTGAAGACCAGAGATGGTGTGCTGTTCCAGGTTTGGGAATCACCCGATGGGAAGACGCAGAGACAACAGTTGATACTTTCCCGGAGTAAGGTACCGGAAGCCTTGGAAGAAGTGCACGACGGTACTTCGGGAGGACACCTGGGAGCGAACCGAACGATTGACAAACTACGGCAGCGCTACTACTGGCTGAGACTCCGAGCAGATGCTGAGAGATGGTGCCGTCAGTGTCACGTGTGCGCGGCGAGTCGTGGCCGCCAGACTAGAAGCCGGGGTCGCATGCAGCAGTACAACGTCGGAGCGCCATTCGAACGGATCATCGTTGACATCGCTGGACCGTTCCCAGTTTCCGACCGGGGCAACAAGTACCTGATGGTGGCCAAAATGGCCGGAGGTGTATGCCATTCCAAACCAAGAGGCAAAGACAATCACAGACTGCCCCTTCCACCTGGTGTTCTGTCGATTTGGGGTGCCGTTGGAGCTACACAGTGACCAGGGTACCAACTTTGAGTCCAACCTAATGAAGGAGGCGCTACAAAGGCTTGGGCTGAACAAGACCTGCACGACGCCTCGACATCCCCAGTCGGATGGCATGGTCGAAAGGTACATTAAGACCTTAGAGGAACAACCGAGGAAGGTCGTGGCCAGCCATCATCGAGACTGGGACGTCAAGGTGCCACTGTTCTTGCTGGCCTACCGCTCGTCTACACACGACACAACTGGGATGACGCCAGCCAGCTTAATGTTCGGCCGAGGGTTACGCCTCTCTTGTGACCTGGCTTTTGGAAGCCCTCCGGAGGCGAAGCAGCCGGTGACCTTGTATGTGGAGAACCTGGTGGACCACCTCCACGACATGCACGATGGCTCGACAGAACATTCAGAAGGCGAGCGACCGCATGAAGACCAGGTATGACAGGCAAGAAAACAGCCAAGGTTTTCAGCAAGGTGACCTGGTCTGGTTGTACCGTCCTACCCGGACCAAGGGACGCTGCCCAAAGCTCCAGCAGCCATGGCAAGGACCGTACCGGGTGTTGAAGACGATTAACGACGTGGTCTACCGCATGCAGAAGGTTCCCCGAGGGAAGATGTTGGTGGTGGTACACCTGGATCGTCTAGCCCGCTACGATGGTGCTGTTCGGGACGACCAGCTTTGAGGAGGGAGCAATGTCACCCAATTATCGGGAAGCACAACGAACGACAGCTGAGAAGGGACCAGAGGCCACGCCACACCCACTCATTTGTCTCCTGACACTAACTGAAGGAATGATTAGGAGAGGGATTGCGGGCCACTGAGCCGTCTCTTTACCCTCCCCCTAGGTTCTCAAACGTGCGGGTTGTTTCGTCTAATCTGGAAACTTCTAGATGTCCAGCTGACCCTATATAAGCAACACATCGGGCTGCAGGAGAGTTAGTCAGTGCTTGCCGAGCTAGTGAACGGACAAGGGACTGCGTGCGTCGGAGGAGTTTACGTAATCGTGTGTGCAAGTGGAACTTTAACGGACGAACTGGTGAACTGTAATTGTGTGCATTACGTCATTCTGTGTAATTGGCAAGTGTTAAACTGTAAGTCGGTTGAAATAAAGAACATTGTTGAGTTTGTGTAATTGGGCTTTTCATTTCACGAACCCACAAAGTAAGAGTATGTAGATATGATGTTAATTTCTGAATTCTGGCTTGCTCCACAAAATCACTTTCGACGAACCTCTCATGAGATAGTCCGATATGATCGGACATATCTAATATGAGTATCTTTGATGAGCACTTCTAGGTGGTACTTTTATAACTCCCCGATTTTCAAATCTTAGTTGTATATAACTTTCCTGCACACTATATATCGTAGATATTTTGGCACACGCACATACAACCCAAACCTCATCAGCAGACTTTTGCCTGTGGTGACTTAATCGCGGCCTTACGCCTAAAATAAATCCGGACTGATGAACATCACAATCAATTATTACATTAGCTGTTTTCATTTCGCTTTATTTTTCTTAATACCGAGGAAACTACATGCTTTCGACCATCTCCTCGCCAGGCCTTATCTTCATTTTCAATTCCCTTTGGCCACACTATATTTGGAAGGTGGTTCTTGACAGTATGGGAAGTGACCATCTACTCTAACGGATTGGGGCACTTACAGCGTCAACAAAATATCCCACCAAAGCAAGTATTCCAGACTGCACTCACTTTACGAAGTATCTAGCTGAGATTTTTTATCTTCGCTCAACACTTAATGAGTCCGATCCTCTTGCACTTTTGGATGCAACCTACGACTTTGTTCTTCCACGAAACTCTCGAAGCTATCAGCGCTTTACGACACGACCCACGAATCCACCGTGGTGAAACTAGCATTGCTCTGCTGCAGTGGTTCAGCGAAAATGACCACTATGGCAGTAGATCTCTTCTTATACAAGGTCACACTATTGTCTACAAGTCAACAATTCGCTCGTATCCGGCGGATTTTAAACAGCGTAAATGTGCCTATATTTCTGGAACCTTTGTTTTCAGCAGTCAACTCGTAACTTGACATCGGACACGTGGTGTAACCTTCGATTGTTCACGTCCCTTATCAAGGTACCTATGACTCCATTAGATTATTACCCGCAGCTGCTGATGCGGTAATAATGTTCTGTAATTCCAAACTTTGTTATCGAATATTCGGTGATGAGTGTTTACTCGCATCCCCTGTGGAGTTTATCCCCGGGAGCTGAACTAACCTCACCGGTGACATTAACGGAATTGAGCTTCGTGCTTCAACGTCATACTCAATTCTCTACTCCGGATGGTGGTATTTCTGTCATGGTACTACGCTATCCACCGACTCTTCTCACCCGTCTTACCCTTTATTACTTTTATATCCCTTCAACAGGTTACTTCCCCGACACTAGAATACATATTGTGATTCCTATCCTCATGCCGGGCAGATTGGGCAGATTGGGTGAGGGGGGACACAATATCGTCACTCAGTACCTCTAATTGTTTGAAGAGATTTTGATATACAATATATCGTCCAATCCTGATTATAGCCGAAAGGCCAATATGGATTTCCTATCACCTGGTACTATTATCAAGGCGTTTTGACACACTTTGTTGATATCTCCCATGCCAAGGGCTTGGTATCTGGTCTACTTTAACCAATAGCTTACAAGGGTTCACCGCCATTTTACCGAACTCCTGATATACTGACGTATTCACCTTCACCCCGTTATATGTTTTATTGATCTTGATGTCGTTTTCATGGACTAACACAGGGTGCTATTCATTCTCTACGTGTTTGTGTGACCTACCTTTTCAGTGGTGTTAGCTCCTTTTATATGTTGATGACTTAGTTTTATACAACCGGATAGTAATACACAATATGTGTAGGAACCCAGAGCACCTTCAGTTTGATTAAGACTTACTCCTTAGCACGCTTAGTGACCTGAACCTAAATGGTAAATCCAGAAAAATGTGTGTCAGCCGCTTTTAAACGAGATCGACCGCTTCTCTAGCTATATGTCTGTTAGCGACAATCCTTGACCATTGGCGAACACCGTCTGATTTTTGGGTCATCGCCTAGACCATAATTTAGGGTGCAAATCTCAGGCTGTTTATCTTCATTTCTTAATGACTGACAATATCCTTATTAATATCTGCAGGGCTATAGCTGGAGGCTCACCTAATGATGCTTACATCCATATATTTATCTCTCTGTAGGTCTAAGAAAGAGTACAGACTTGTTACCGTTACACGCGTGGCTGCAGAAATTCGGGTCCGACCTATACCAAATAGGTTAAACTATACTCGGAGTTGGAGGCCAGCTGTCCCAGGAAAAGCTATTCTCGTAGCTGGGCATACCGTCTATTTTGCAGTGGCAGATAGAACTCACGGTCTGTTTTAATGTTAAACTGTTCAATTTCCGGGAAACACTATTATATTCTAAACTGGTATGAGAGAACTGTTTACCACTTTGCAAAGTTGCCGTTTCCGTCCACTTACCTTTGATTTACTTATTAGTTTTCAGCAGTGCCTTGTTTTTGACGACATGCTGGTTTCCCAGGATGCCGTTTCGTATTTAGTTGAATGCCATGTACGAGTTGAATGCCTCGTACTTCAGCTTCAAGCGTCTCTGTTGTTTTCCGATCTGCCACGTGGGGTCTTGTGTACAATTCAACTTCTTCCCCAATTCCTGGACAATAAATCGATGGTGCTGCTTTATCACCCCTTATTATCATTTTACTAACGGTTCCTTAGCAGATACCTACTTTGTAAGTGCCGCTTTTTTTTTTAACTTCACGCGCAAACACCGGTACAATTTTCCTTTCTTACTGGATTTTCTAAATATTTGGCAGAAGTTTATGCCCTTTATCAAGCGTTGAGTTCTCAAACGTTCACTTGCTATTCTACGAGTTTCTTTTGTTCAGATTCTCTAAGTGCCTTTCACATATAACTTCCCCCAGTGATCACCCCAAGATGGCCTGGTGGGAGGTCTGTGTAAGGTGAACATTTCTCATATAACTGATAGGCACAATGTTGTTAACTTTTTTATGGGTTTCTGTACATGCCGACATTCCTGATAGTAAACAATTGCATTGATTGGCCAAGTACATTACATAGCTCCCCATCCCTCTTGTTGTTATCGCTCTGATCATATCATGCTGGGTTGCTGCTCGCTGCGTCCGCAGGTTTCTTAAAGTCACATTAACTACCTTCCTTCCTCCCCAATGAGATCACTTTGAAATGTTTCTCCCTGATTCACGGTAGTGAAAATCACCTGTCTCAAGTATTACTTTGACATCTAATCAATTGTTAGATAAAACTTTGACCTTTATCTCTGCACCAGTTGTTTATCGATTTGCGTATAATCTCTCCCATATCTTTCGACATTGAAATACAATGTCCGAAATACTTCACGGACCGAGATAGTGCCTCCATAAACCTAATACTACTACAACAATTAACATCAGCAAAGAGATCATTGTCACCATTGTGATTTTATCTGTGATGCTATTATTACCATTCCTTTTTTACAATTTGTTCTCCTTCCCTACTTTTCACTTCACGAAAATAGTCTTCACTGCTTCACAATTTGTTATCTTTGATGTGTTTTTGGGCGATGACGTTGTTGTTCCATGTGTGAATGGTGGGGAGAGAGGGGAGTTTGACAAGGATAACGAGGATTAGTTGTCATCCGTTGATGACAAACCATATTTTTCACTTTACATGCGATACATGTAATATGTACGTTCGTGAATCAGAAAGTTATATAAGTACATTAAACGAAAGCACTGAATCTGATTGATTTTAAAAGTAATGGAACCGTTTAATTTAATAAAACAAGGCTTGATAGGGGCGAAATCATTTGTCAATCATTGTTTTGAGAATAAGGAACCATGGCAAATAGTTTCTTTAACAGCGAGTTCTGTGTTTGTCAGCGTTTGGTTATGGGAATTTGTTTTTCAGGAAGAAAGTAAGTACCTAGTCATTAATAGATGTTTTGAAATTGGTCATCAGTGTATTACGTTCAACCTTTTATCATAATGAATTGCCAGATTTGAAGTGATGGATTATGACGTTTTTACCCTGGAGGGTTCGTTTATACATAGCCCTAATATTTTCTAGGGTTAGAAATGCAGTTCATCTAAGCAAATATTACTAAACAATGTTGGACTGGGTTCATCACAATTCAAAAGCTAGGGATAGGAATTGGGATTACAATGTTTAAAAAGCGGATATAATCATATTAGCAACTTTTTTGTTCACAAACTAATCGACCTATTGACTTCCATTGATTAAAAAATTGGTGAAAGTTTACTACTTCATCAAAACTAACTTCATCAAACTTTTACCCTGTTGTGATTATGCTTAATAATGAACTTCAAATGCTGTCGTTATCAAGCTTATATTGCACTATTCCTGTGCTTGTGCGAGCCAAATTACCTTTTAAATCACTTTTCAGACTTATAATGACTAAAACTTAAATTAAATTTGATGTATTTATAAAAATTGTTGCAGGTAATATTTTGGAATTGTGCTTACAGATAGGTTATGTTTTAAACGGTACTAATATGGAGACAGTGCCCTTCAGAGGTTTGGCTGTCCCCACACGTGCTTTGTATCTTCATTAACAGTCAAAAGAGCTAAATTACTCTCAGCTGCCAAAAAAGTTATGGGTTTAACTTCAAAGTGAAGTTCATAGATAAATAAATTTGGTAGCATTGAAAATAACTAAAACAAGTGTGATGTGTTCCACTCATGATTTTCTCTGCTTTTATAGAATATATTCTTAAAATTCTTCATCCATATGTAAGATTGAAATAATTTTCAAGGGGAATAATTAATCATAAACAATCCAGGTCCTGTCATTTAACTGTTATTTTCCAACCTTTGATAAAGTTGGTATCCCAACACTACTTCCAAGCGACATGTGACTCCCCGACCACTAATTCCTATCACACTATGTAACTGGATTCCCAATTCTTTGTCCTCCAGTATTTTCTTTCCCAGTGTACCCTGAGTTGCCTTGCACCCATCCCTTCAAGAAAGGATTAAGAAGTTTTCCTTTCTGGACAAAAATGTATTCCTTGCATATGCAAATTATTCCTTCCTTTCCCCTTTGTTTGAAGAAAATATTAAAATGCACTCCTTCCACTACAGATCAAACTTTTCCTTAATGTTCTTCTAAAATTAAAATAATTGTATTTAAGTTAATGGATGCAAATTAATCATTTCTTCACACTAGCCATATATAGGCTAAGGTTTTTGATAGATAGTGTCAACATGAAAAATTCAATGTCATGGCCGGGATTTGAACCACGGATCTCCTGGTTTCCGTCCAGTCGGTTCAAATCCCGGCCATGGCATTGAATTTTTCATGTTGACTCTATCTATAATTGTATTTGTTTCAGAATTATCATTTAAAATTATTCTTCTCTGTCCCAATCTCTTAAAATATAGAAATAATAAATCTGTGGGAAATATGAGAATTGTCAAATGACATTTATCACTATGGTTGACACATGTTATTGCAACTCCTTATGGATCTAATGTTTTCTGTTACAAATTTGCCTCCTCCTCTAATTTATCTCTGATCATATGAACGAAACACTGATGCTGGCGATATTAATCCCAGAAGGTAAACCAATTGGAGGAAAGGATGAAAACTGAGATTATGATTTTTGAATAACTCAGTGTAATGTAATACTATTGTATACGGATGATTTAAGTAGGAGCAATTTCTGTAATACATTTACAAAAATCAATTGAGGCAATTCATAGGTTTTGTGCTGACTGGGGACTAAGAATAAACAGCAAAAAATAAAAAATAATGATATTTAAAAGAGGATCGATACTGAGGAAAGGAGAGGAATGGTTCATTGGAGATCAAAAGGTAGAAGTAAAAAATGAGTATGATTATTTAAGTGTAAGGATGTGTAGCAGTGGAGGATGGGCTGCACAAGCAGAAAAGTGATAGCTAATGGCAGGGCGGCAATGTCTGGAGTAAGAATATGTAAACATAAACTGGAGATGTCAGTTAGATGGTTAGAAAGAATGTATGAAGTGGTCATTGAAGCCAGAACAATGTATCGGGCACATTAGAGATAGGTGCAAAATTAGACCAAATGTATGGCTTGTTTTGCAAAGAACTACTAGGGCTGACAAAATTGGCACCAAGAGAAGTGGCATTACTAGAGCTACATAATACAAAAAGGAGAGGAATAATAATAGAGAGAATATTGAAATTCTGGTATAAGTGTATTAAAGGACAGAAAGGGGAATTATTGAATCTGTGCATGAAGCAACAGAAAATCATAAAAAATACAAATAGTTTGGTGGTCGGAATTGGAAAGAATGCTATTGAAGATAGGCATGGGAGGTTGATGGAGAGCAGAGGAGATAAATTAAAGTGGTTTTTGGAAGGAAGTGAGAACTAGAGTACAAGACATAGATAGGCAAGAGATAGGGGAAAGTACAGAAGAAAAGAAATCTTTGAAATTTTATAAGCATTAAAGACAGAATGGGGTAGGGAAAAATATATAGATCAATGTGACAAAACTGGAAGAGAAGGCATAGCATGGATGAGAGTAGGAATATTATACTTAAAAGGGTTGAGAAGTAATGAGGTAGGGACATGTGAATTTTGTGGAGACGAAGAGAGCACTGTTCATTACCTGATAGAATGTAAGGAGTTAAATTACAGGAGAAAAATATGGGATAAGAAATAGTGTAAGTAAAGAGATATTGGTGTTATGCATGCTAACGGGGATGGGAGAAAACAAAAATAGATGTATAAGAGATTTGTTATATAGGTTAAGAGAAAAGTGGATTAGGGTAAAAGAAGTGAAGATCAAGAAGAAATGACACCAAGCTGCTCAGGAAAACCAAAGACATAGTCAGGGGACCTGAGTCAGTGAGTAAATCTTGAGTCAGCAATCATCCTGTTTTTGTACAGGATGTATAATATGGCATGCTCAATGTTAAAGTTATAATAGTGAAATTGTAATAGAAACTATACAAATAAATACTCATTTTTTCTTGTAATACAGTAGGCTCTGTACAGCATTAAAGCTGGGTTATACATGGTGAACGCTCAATCATATGAACAGGCAGTGGAGATTTAAGGGTACCTCCTCTGAACATGCTTTGACATCAGGCATGGGGGGGATGGCGGAGACACTGATGGTTCTGGACAAGGCTACAATTCACAATATATATCCACGAAACCCCTTTTTTAACTTTTTTTTTTTTAATATAACGCTTGCCTATGGTGAAAAATGATTAAAGAATTTAGTTCATTTTCGATCAAACATGAAATTGTTAAGATCAGTGTCTCGATAAAGAACACAACATTCTTTGCTGTGGTATGTTGTTTGAAACGAACGCTGCAGAGCAGTCAGAGAAATTGTTGAAAGCAGGTTTTTTCGGCTCCTACCCCATCCAGGTAGCCCCACACAAATCGCTTTCCTCATGTAGAGGAGTTGTCATCTCCAATCTGAACAGTCTCTCCAATGAGTAAATAATCTATGCATATACAATGTAATTATTAATATCATTTTCTTAAATATTACTTGAGCAATGGCTCCTAGGCCTTACATTCATTTCTTTATGTCTCATATTTATGGTCTATATCAACTTACTCTAGTTTGTGTAGGAGTTATCCAAGTTGACAACTTTTTTTTAGCATGAGCTTAACTGCAACTATTTTGTCCATATTTCTCCATTTTATTTGAATGAAAGAGTTTAGTAGAGTTTAGTAATACAATATTAACAGTTCTGTGTATAACATAAACCTTATAATAAATAACAGGAAAAAACAATTGTATATGCATAGATTTACATACATACATCCATAACACGATCCAGTCTTCTCAGAACATTATAGGTGAGAATTAATAGTAAGCAGAGCAGGAATAAAGAAAGGGACTAAACAAAAATCAAGTCAAAAAGGGTATAAAGCAGGACATAGATTCAGGGCTTAATTCTCTTTTTGAGAGAACTATTCATAAAAACAATGACATATTATTTAGATATAGCCATACCTAAAATGCAAATAAAATGCTGTGATAACAACATGGGTAACAACAGTCATTAGAAAATCCTTCAGAAGCTTGAGGTTTCTAAGATAAATTCTTAATTCCTCACCATCTGAGAGCTTTACAGTACATTACAACAGATATAAGAAAGTATATAAGCAGAATGCTGCAAAAAACCACCATATGTATAATTAATCAGGCTAATAATAAATCTAAAGCAAAGTGGGAGATAGCAAGAAATGAATTGGGGTCAACCAAACAAAAATATCAAAATATTGTAATAAAAAAGAATTGCAGATTCAAAGGAAGTTTTGCATTCATTTAATGACTATTTTGTAAACTGTGTTACTAAACTAGCAGTTATGAAACAAAATCTAGAAGAAGAGAGGATCATAGCTACTTTAGTCCACACAATGTTTTTACATCCAATGAACAGTTAAAAAATGGAAAAAATATTCATAATTAAAAATATATGTAGTGAATGATACTTCTGATGTAATTTGGAAAACTTGCTGGGAAAGCTGTTTTTCATTCTCTAGTATACCCAACCTGCATTTTGGTAATATCTAGGGTTTTTTTCCGGAATGCTTAAGAATGGCAAAAATAATACCTATTTACAAGAAAGGGGATAAACAGAAGGTTGAAAATACCAAATCGGTATCATTACTATGCTACCAGTCAAAAATAATAGAAAAGGAGATATACGATAGATTGGAGGCATTTCTTAAAAAACATGAAATTTGGAATATTGCTCAACATAAATTTAGTAAAGGGAAGACTACAGAATCCACAGAAACAGCATATATAGTGCTGTAGAGCAAATATATAAATCACTGGATGCTAAGGAATTCATTATTGAGTATTCCTTATTTCTCTAAGGGGTTTACTTAGTGGGGCATAATATTCCTCTTCAAAAATTAAAATATCGATAGTTAGGGGAATAGCAAATAAGTGACTGGAATCATATCTTAAATCGTAGGCAGTTTATGGGGATTGCGAGTATAAATTAAACAATATCTATGAATGAAATTAATTTCTAGTTTACAGCATATTAGCATGATAGTCCCTCAAGGGTCAATGCTAGACCCACTTTTGTTTCTTTATATATTAATGATTTGCCCAGTAATATCCCAGAATATTGAGTACAGAAATGATTAATTTCCATCAATAAACTTAAATAATCCCAGAATATGTTAACCTTATTTGCAGATGATACAAATATATTAGTAGTGGCAGTACACTTGAGGTAGAATAAATTATCAAGTATCAAATGGTTGTCACAAAATGAGCTGGTTATGCAATCTTACAAAAAAAGAATACCTATGTATAAAGTGGATTACAGCTGATAAATCAACTATGTAGATTATCTTAAATTCCTAGGAATATGGATAGTCTGAAATGTAAGATGTGCTTGTGAAGAAATTAGCAACAAAGTTGAGTCAGATATGTTGTGCAATAAACATTTTATAGGATAGGGATGGCTATTAGAATTTGAGAAGCCTAGTATAATAATGTATGGGATTTATTTCGGGCGAATAAATGTGATATTATTTTCAAAACTCAAAAATAAGTATCAGATCTCAGAACTATTTGTAGTTGGTTTATTAATACTCGTCACTTACTTCCTCCAAACACATATAAGTATCAGAAACATACTGTCTAAAGGCAAAAGAGAATCATGTTGTCGTTATTAAATATTTTGCCATTTCCACATATATTTGCAATATTACTGTGTCAGAAAATATTTTTCTAAGTTTGAAAAAACCAGGATGAATACAATTTATAGCACAAAAAACCTAGTGTTTGCTATCTTACAGCAGAGGAAAGTGCTGTATACATATAATGGTATTAAATCATACAATAAGTTATCACTTGGCACCAAGAAAATTAATTAATAAATTCAAAAAGAAAGTGCAAGAATTATTAATGAGATTCTTTTATACATTGAAAGTATACTTAGAGTTCATGGTGTGCACATGTGTGAGAGAGTGTAAAATATGTAAATTGATGTGTTCTATATCATATATGAATCAGAATATTCAGAAACCTTGCATGTCCAAAACACTAAATTTTTCAGGAGATTCAAAAAACATTCCAGTTCTTAAAATTATGCTTACTCAGTTTTTGTCCTCATTTTTCATTCAAATGAAAATAGAGGGGAAACATGCTATTGCACTGCAGACATTCTTGATCCAGTTTCTTGAAATTATGTTAACATTTTATTTTCTCTCTTTTTCCTATTTAACCGATTTTTCATTATTTCCGTTTATTTTCTTATCTGTTTTCCTAGTTTCACAAATATTCACTATACACATAAACACCCATGCACAAGGCGGGACTCGAACCTACGTCCCTCTACGCGGCAGAACACTAGAGACATATGCTTTAGCAACCATGGCTACGAGGGCCAGCAATATTTAGTGAGCACATGGGTTTTATCAATATTTTGTAATAAATATGCGTAAATTATTGCTTAACTTACACTATATAGCTGACAAAGACAAAAATGAAACAAATTGTGCCAAAGAGAACACATCAGGCTATTATTATTATTATTATTATTATTATTATTATTATTATTATTATTATTATTATTATTATTATTATTATTATTATTATTATTATTATTATTATTATTATTATTATTATTATTATTATTATTATTATTATTATTATTATTATTATTATTATTATTATTATTATTATTATTATTATTATTATTATTATTATTATTATTATTATTATTATTATTATTATTATTATTATTATTATTATTATTATTATTATTATTATTATTATTATTATTATTATTATTATTATTATTATTATTATTATTATTATTATTATTATTATTATTATTATTATTATTATTATTATTATTATTATTATTATTATTATTATTATTATTATTATTATTATTATTATTATTATTATTATTATTTATTATTTATTATTTATTATTTATTATTTATTATTATTATTATTATTATTATTTATTATTATTATTTATTATTATTTATTATTATTATTTATTATTATTATTATTACTATTATTATTACTATTATTATTACTATTATTACTATTATTATTATTATTATTATTATTATTATTATTATTATTATTATTATTATTATGATAATCATCATCATCATCATCATGATAAGCCTGACTCAGCATTTGGTGAAATTACAAATGGTTCAGCCAGTTGAAATGTCTACTCTTCCTCACATTCTGCACTATCACCACTGTCTGACATTTTATGAACAATGACAATCGATGAAATCAAAGAGTAGGAGGACGATTATTATTATTCTGTTTGAAACAGTGCTGGTAAATTAAAATTCTGAGAAAGCCCATATCCTTTGTACTCTTCAGTTTCGGTGCCAGAACTTTTATTGTCGATAAACTTTGTGTATCCAAATACATTTGGTACTTATAGCTGTGAGCAAGAGTAAGGTTTCATCACTTGAAGCATGTGTTAAGATGCTGTTCAATAACAGTCCTACATCAGGTACATTTAAATATTAACAAACATTTGAAAGTAATGAGTCGGTAATTGTTTGTTTTTGAATTACCGACTCATTACTTTCAAATGTTAAATACATCACTGTTTCTAACCTTTTGCTTCAAATAATACTAACAAACATGTTATATTATTAAATTTAAAGGGAGCCGATTAATGACACTAAACAACACTTAATTAAAATTTAATTTAATATAAACAACACTGTTTTCAACACTTCCAAGAAAGGAAATGTTATATTATAATCACAAAACAAAAACCACTTTATCATACATACAAAACACATGATATTAAATAAGCAGGTCATTGTGTTGTTTTTTCTTTTTAGCCTTCTGTTTTGCAGTTGTGGAGGAGGGTGTAGGAAAATGTCTTGTAGCAATGGATTTGGATGATTGGCAAGAGTTTGGTGCAGTCTGGTGTAGCTTCTCCTGATGACATCCATCACTTCTGGTATGTTCAGGTCCCTGTGAAGTGTGGTGTTGCTAACATACCATGGGGCACCTGTGATCAATCTTAGGTATCTGTTCTGGATTACTTGGATTCTTTTTACTTCTGACGCTGCAGCTGAGCCCCATATGGAGCAACCATATTGCCAAATAGGTTTGATAAGTGAGTTGTATAGAATGCATTTATATGGCATTGCAAGAGGTGATTTTGACTGTATTATGTGTTTGATTTGTTGGATTCGGTGTCTTAGTCTTGAGAGAAGATACATGATGTGGAGGTAACAGGTTAGTTTACTGTCCAATATGAGGCCAAGGTAACGTACTGACTGAACTGTGGGTATAGCGATTCCTCCAAAAACTATGGGATAATGTTATCTGATTTTTATATGTGAAATACACTATTTGCAATTTCTGTGGATTCATCACCACTCTCCAGTCAGAACCCATTTTGTGATTTTAGTGCAGAAGTTATTTAGTTTTTCAGCTGCTGATCCACAACTGCCTTTACTAAGGATTGCAACATCATCAGCAAAATGTGCAATGGTTAGTTGAGTGTGTTGAGGAAAGTCAGATGTATACACTGTATAAAGAAGTGGGCCTAGAATACTTCCTTGTGGAACACCAGAAAACAGAGGTTGTAATCTGGATTGTGCACTTTGATATTTTACTGAAAAAGATCGGTTATGCAGATGGGATGCTATTATTCTGAAATATGTATCGGAGACATAATTCCTGATCTTCAGTAGTAACCCATTATGCCACACTTTATCAAGGCTTTCTCTGTGTCAAGTAACAGACCTAAGCACACTTGCTTTTCTTCATATGTGTCCATAATTGTGTCAACAATTTGGTGAAGTTGCTGTGGACAGGAATGCAATGGCTTAAATCCAAATTGAGTGGATGGTATGATTTCTTCAAGCTGCACAGCAAGACGAGACAGCAATAGCTATTCGAATGTTTTAGATAATAAGAGATAGCAGACTTACTGGGCGATAGCTGTTAGGATCATGTTTGTTTTTGTTGGGTTTAGGTATCATAACAACTGATGCATGTTTCCAACTTTGTGGGAAGTAAGTCAAGTGAAGAATAGCATTGTAAATTTGTGTTAAGAAGACTAGCTTTTCTTGGAAGATGTGCGAGCAAAGGTTGGACTATCAAGTCTTCACCAGGTTTTTTTTTGTTGTTGTTGAGAAAATGGACTAATTGCATTCCTAACCTTTCCAGCTTAGGAAAATTAGAAAGCTGCAATGGTTGAGATATGCTGCTGTTAACAAAGTCTGTAAAATGTTTGTTGGTGATAGGATTGGGTTGAAACTGCTGTTGTAACTGTGCGCTGAAAAGCTCTACCTTTTCATTTGGTGTTGAGTACCAGTGATTGCCAACTTTTAGAGGTATATTGTCTGTGTATTTAAAGTACATGTTTAGTTTTTCTGCACAATGATCCATCTTGACAGTTAAGGCTTTTCAATTCTGCTTCCAGGGATCCAGTGTTGTTTTATGAGCTGGATACCTGGTTCTTTCCCATAGTCGACTATATTCCCTTTTAGTTTGATGGAGATGCTCAATATGTGGGGTACAATGGAATGACTTCATTTTATGTGTTTTGCTGTTATTAGATATTCTTGCGGCATACTATATCTCTGATTATGCTAGAAACTGCAACTTCTATTTCCCTAGGCATTTTGAGTGGAACTTTTGTGTCTATTTGTTCCGTTGTAGATGTATACAAACTCCAATTAAAGGGATACTTGATTAAGGTGAGGGCATGTTCTTTTAGTTAGATAGACTCAACATGAAAAATTGAATGCCATGGCCAGGATTTGAACCACGGATCTCTTGGTTTCCGTCTAGTTGCTCTAACCCATTGAGCTACTGTGGCCAATGTGTCGTCCTGACATTAAATTCTCCATTTGACTCGTATGTTTCCCCGGGGCTCTGGCATTCGAGATACACCATTTGTGGTGACTTACTATCATAAGTACTTGAGTCCCAGACTTCATCATTTAACTCTTATTATTTTAGTTAATTGATGGAAGTTAATAATTTCCTCATACTATCCGTATATAGGCCATGAGAGATAGAGTCAACATGAAAAATTCAATGCCATGGCCGGGATTTGAATCACGGATCTCCTGGTTTCCGTCCAGTCGCTCTAACTCATTGAGCTACCATGGCCAATGTGTAACCCCTAGTGGTTTACCGGGGAAACATAAGAGTCAATTGGAGAATTTAATGTCAGAATGGCACGTTGGCCATGGTAGCTCAATGGGTTAGAGCGACTGGATGGAAACCAGGAGATCCGTAGTTCAAATCCCGGCCATGGCATTGAATTTTTCATGTTGACTCTAGCAAAAACCTTAGCCTGTATACGGCTAATATGAAGAAATGATTAATTTCCATCAATTAACTAAAATGTTCTTTTAGATTTATATTCAATGAAAGATTAATTATAACTGGATAATGGTCTGAAGTTAGTTCGTGTAATACGAATGCGTCTGCACACATATGACACATTTTTACCGATGAAAAAATCCAAAACATCAGGAGTACTTCCATTGTGTGGATAGTGGGTTGGTTCAACTGGATGCAAACTGATTTAAATTGATATATTACCTTGTGAGGCAACTTGCCTCTTGGATTGGTAGTGTTGGACTCCCATCTCAGGTGTTTACTATTAAAGTCTCTGCTGAAAAGATAATGTGATTTCACTGTATCGAAGATTCCCCAGAAATCTGTAATTGTGAGTTTGTTCGCCGGAGCCAATTAGAAAGATCCAATCTGTAGTTTTATATCACCCATATCCAATAATATTCGGGACACTTGATACTCAAGCTGTCCTATGCTCTGTAGTTCACTGTGAAGAACTGCAATTTTAACAAATATGGCTGAACTGCCTTTTCTGTCATTGCTGGGATGGTCAGCACGATAAATCTTGTACCCTGGAATTCTAAAATGTGTATGTCGCACTAGTTTAGTTTCTGTAGCTAGCAGAGAGAAAATATAACAGTACATGATATTTTTTATGCCCTGGCAATTCCACGTGCATATGCGAATTTATCCTTTAAGGAATTGCTCCATTACTTTTTATAATCACAGGTATTTGTGTTAGAGTATTTGAGAGGAACCAAGAGCGATAGTAGCGAATCTAATTTACCCAGTAAGCACTCCATTTGATTCTCACTGTTTTTTGACTTGCTTGCTTCTGAATATAATTTTTGACCTAATGGTTGAGTTGATACTGGGAGCAAAGGAAATTGCATTTCAGAAGCCACATTAATTCTAGGTGTTGGAGCCCCAGCTGTACTTTCGGTGTTCTTTCTTTGAAAAGTGCGTGTTGAATTTTGAAGCTTCACATGCACTGGACATCCCTTGTAACTAGCTGTATGTTGCCCTTTACAGTTTACACACACTGGGGGTGCATTGTTGGGTTTCTTACATTCTGCATTAGCATGTGCACCATTGCATTTTGCACAGTGAGCGCTTTTATGACAATTTTTACTGTGCCCATATTCTTGGCACCTGTAGCACTGGATGATATGACACTTTGGTTTAGGAGGTTCTACTTCTATGACTGCATGGTACAATCTAGTTAAATCATAGTTTTTTTCATTATCTGGACTTGGTTTGAGATCCACGAAAAATAGTGGTAGCCGGTTCTTTGTAACTGGGTGGTAAACAGGAACCATCTGTGTTGGTGAGAAACCAAATGATCTTAATTCATTCATTCATTACATGTATCACATGTGGGATGTAAGCCACAAATGACTACTCAGAAATTACAATCCTGCTTCATTTGGTAAGTGTGGTACTGGGCTTTGTTGTTTTCAAAGTAATGAGGCCTATGTACAATGTCATAGATAGCTCAGTTTTATAAAAAAAACAGTGGACATCTGGGATTTCTCATTATTCCCATTCGTATGTGATCAGCCTGCCTCTGTAGCATAAGTGGCAGCATGTCTCGCCTCGCTTTCAGGAGGTCCCAAGTTATCTGAATAAGGTTTTTTTTTTTTTCAGAATTTTCCCTTATCCTAAAAGATGAATGCTCCATGTATCCTGGGCTCATTTGAGAATCATTTTATCTATCATCTGATATGTCTTAACATTGGAGGATGTAAGTTTTTTGAAAAAAAGTATGTGTTCAAAAAGGATGAATAAACCTCCTATGTGTAGTACATATTACTAGGGATATTAAAATTTTATATGTTGTGAAAGTTGTAACAAATTTCAATATTTTTAAAAGAATGGTACACATACATTTACATATGTTCCACAATTAAATGTATTTTGACACACCATCTATGCATATACAAGGATCCTATCTTTAAATTAAAGTGTTCCCAGTAGGAATACTTGATGATAATTCAGTATTATGTATGATGCTATTTCTTTTGTAACTTTTTCCTGCCTTAATTTGCTTAAAATTTTCCTTTAAAGATATAAAAGTTTGTAAAATCAGCATTCTGTGTAGCTGAACTTCGCTAATTGCTATTAAAAGAAGGATTCATACGGATTTGCATTTGCTGGTAAATAACATGGAAATTCAAAACTTGTTCATGATTGCAGGTTTAATGGTTCGTGGTAAGAAAACTGTGTTCAGACTTGCAAGAAAAGTCCCGGCTATTGCACAAAAGATTGATAATGAAATGAAAAAGATTAATGATTCTTTTGAAAAAGAAGTAATTCATCGAAACAAGGACAATCCATACATAACAGTGCTACCTGCAAAGGGAAAGGAGTGTAAAGACATTATAAATCATGTGGATCATTATCTTTCAGCTGGTAAGTACACTGATGCATTTGGATCATATATCTTTTCTTTTTCTCAAGTTTTAACTAATTTAGCATCAAACTCAGCAAAGCAAATGTAATTTGCTAAAAATTAACAAGGAGTTAACTTATATATTCTTACTTGCTTCCCATGACCATTTTTGAGCTAGAAGATGTTTTAGGGGGTTTGCTAAATCCTCACTCAAAATCTAGTGATTTTTAGATTAATGTTTATTTTGATAATATAACTTGAATTTTCACAGACTCATGGAGTACTGAGTAAACTAATGTCAAAGCTTATTGAAAGAAGCAGTAGTGCATTTACTATAGGCATTAAAATTTCTGTAAATTATAGAGTGAGAAGTTGATTCAATTGTGTAATGTGTGTAATTTGACCTTCTTAGTTACTTTAACCTTTATATTGTCTTAGTATTTGGACACTTGATAATTTGTGAAAATTTGTAGAAGCAGGTTTCCTGCCATTTTTTCATAGACTGTATCTAAACTGTTTCTCCGCTTTGCTATTTTGATATCACTGCTCCCTATATTTCATAGCAACCTAATTTGTGCACAAATTGTGTGTTTCTTTCTTGCTGTGTTACATGTTTGTTACATCTGCTGATGTGTTAGACTTTAACACTGCAGTGAACTTGATGACATTGAATTTCCAGTTGTTGTCCTTGGTACTGGAAAATTTCTCTCCATTGATTTTTCTCACACTCCACATTGGGTGGTAGTTTGGAGAGGGTGCTCTGGGTGGAAATCAACTGATGGTCTCCATATCATGGTGCCCTCGCAGAATAGGTTCCTTGACGTGTTGTGAATAGGTATGTGGGGGCAAAGTCAGCTCATACCATTAAGCACATTTTATCCTTATTCTGCTGATCCCAATATCGGGGGCTCTTACTAGCCCATACTGATGGTTTATAAGTGTGCTTAAAAGTGTGCTTAAAGTCAATAGGCATGTAATGAATAAATTCCAGCACACCAGTACTTTAATATGATACTGGTAATTAACAGTCTTAAGAAACAAAATATTTATTTAAGGATTATTTACACTCTTGCATATACTCGCTCTCATATTAATAATAATTAAAAATTTGTACTAATATAAACTTTTTTTATGAGAATTCCAGCAGAGCTGCATGTTCTTGTCTTATCTCTATGTAAGATGCTGAAAGAGTTTTGGTGTGGCTTGGAACTATCACCTTTTCGAGCTATTTGTGATTGGTTGACAACAGTTATGCTTGCTACTTGGTACTTGACATTTAGAATAGCAATAAATTGTGCAGGTTTATAATTCTAGATCATTGAATGTACAGCTGTTTACTACAAAACTAAATAAGTACGAGGTGAACAAAAACTGTATACCACTTTGAGAAAGATAAACTTAGATATTATCAATGACAATGATTCAAAGTGAATTATAAAACAATTACTACTTGGTAATTGTCGTGGGTATTGGAAAGAATGTGAAACAGGGTTGTTTACATAAGCCTATCTATCATACAGGGCAAGTCATGTATGTACACTCTGTTCAAATAATATCATGTCTTCTAGACAACAATGTGTTGTACATTACTAGGTATGAGTAATCCTATATAGCGTGATTGAATATTGCGACAAGGAGTTAAAATCCCTTTGTCAAGCAACAAAATGGGCATATGCAGTGGTAATTTACATTTTCATATAATTGGCAAATCTTTCATATCAGACACAGTTCCTAAGTGCTCTTTTGTGTTACATCACTTCTGTACACCAAGTCACTAATACTTCACTCTTCTAGTAAACAATGTAATGAGTGAATACAGCATTCTGTCAATAAAGATCTGTACACCTTGCCGCTTTACCAGGTAGTACAATAAATATTCAAACTGCCTCAGACACTTTTGATCTTGATGCCATACATTTGAGGTCACATCTACCAGAATAGGTGCAGGAATTGTTTGACAAGCAGTTTATAGCTCATGGTACAGTTCTGATAAAACAGGTTCATCACCAACCAGAGCATGAATTTTGATGGTACAATTAATGAGTCAAACATTTCCAGGTAGCTCCTGCCAGTAACCCTACCTTCAAAAAAGAAAGGTCCCCATGAGGATAATCCGCACTAGACAATTAAGTCCTGGACTATTGACCACTCTCTTGACATAAGCATGTGGAGGCTTGGTATGCCTGTTTACTACACCATTTAACCAACTTGCACGTGTGAGCTGTAGAGTGTATTTTAAGGAACTGAAAATTATAACCCTGCCATGTTTATACATATACAAAGTTCTTTTACATGTAAAAGCTAGTTTAAGTTGCTTTAAAACATATGCAGTGACACACCAGCATGATACACGTTATACAAACGTTCCTTCACTTATAGTGGTACCCAACTGTACAATAAGTTACTCCTTTATTTAAAACAGATTGACAACCAAAAGATTTTTAAATTGAAACTACATACATTTTTAAGTGAAGCATGTTTTTATTCTATTCAAGAGTATTTGGAAAGTTAAGTTATATTATTATATTTTGGCATTTACTCTTATACATGTTTTTGTAATTTCTGTATTTAAATTTTGTACTTAAATTTTGTAAATATTTTGGTTTTGACGTGTCTACAATCTTGTATGGAGATTTAAAGGACGAATAAATAAATAAATAAATAAAAAATAAATAAGTAAATCAAATTATGCTTCATCACCACACTTTGGAAACAAAATTAGCATTATGTTATATTTGTGCGAGGAAGTACACACTAAACTGACTTCTGTCTTGATCGTCATTCGCTGTATGCAACAATTGCAGAATACAAACTTTCCATTTTGCTCTGTGCAAAATACAACTTAGTTTGCCTTCTCATACCTGTTTTATGTTCACATTGTTATGTTGCTATATGTGGTGAGCATAGTATTTTGTCTAATATCTCTTGCTATGCATGGTTCCTCATCTTGCCATATGCATAACCAGCAGTTGCAGACTTATCCAAAGGTGAGCAATACTTATGGATGTTGGTGATTCACTTCCATTAGCTGCTTCCAGTGTTGTTGCTCTGCACTGATGTTCTCAAACTTCTAATAGCATTTGAAAATGCTTTTTTGCTCATTGAATGTCACTCGTGTTTATGCCATGGCCTCGTTTTGTACATTGACATTAGTGTCTCACACATTTCTTATCCAACACTGTCATTTGGTACTCAGCAATGGTATTACACATTCAGTCCTTCTGATTTCAAAGTATATGTTGTGAATAGCATGTTTGAAACTGTATGTACATTTTTTGATCACCCTATATAGTCTCCGTATATTGGCTATAGAAAATTATACTATTTATTTCGGCTTTGCATGGTGGGCAGTTTCATGTTTGATAACTGTAAATGTTTTAGGATCCCTTCACAGATTATATTGATCAGTGGTGTTCAATTTGTATTGGTATGCAAAAGTCAAATGAGATAGTCACATTAACAAAATAGCTGTGTATGAAAGCTTGACTGTGTATGCCTGTTCACATCCTGAATTATGAATGAATGAAATAGCCAAATATGTCCCATGAAGGGCAAAGGTCTCCTATCCTTTAAGGGGTAGGGTTAGCTCAGTTTTCCTAACATGGTGAGCTACGCAATGTTAGGTATAATGCTGTTTGTTGGATATGATGCTATTTGACACTGCGCTATAACACCTCACTAAAACAATGGTGATTTTATGTTGTTGCTCTAATCGCTGCATAGATGACTTCCTAGCATCTTCCATACTTCTCTCTCTCTTGTTATCCGTGTCCAGTGATATCCTGCATGTTCTTTGAAGATGTCCAC
Source organism: Mantis religiosa (assembly GCA_030765055.1). Lineage (NCBI taxonomy): Eukaryota > Metazoa > Arthropoda > Insecta > Mantodea > Mantidae > Mantis > Mantis religiosa. Next base: position 89,644,952 of record CM060953.1, read on the forward strand.
CCATCTGTGCCTTGGCCTGCCGTTCGTTCTTTGTCCAACCCATGTGTCCCAAACCATACTTTTGTAAGTCCATCTATTGTTTTGTCTGGCAACGTGTCCTCCCCACTTCCATTTGCTATGTGTAGTGGCTTGTGCAATGTCTATTGTCTATGCTAACTGCTGAATTGTAATGTTGGGTATATGGTCTCGTAGGGATATTCCTAAGATTTTGCGCTGTTTTTTACATTGACATATTTAGAGTTTGTTCCTTTGATGTGTTCTTAGCGACCATGTTTGACATCCGTATAACAGCACAGGGAATACACATGTTTCCAGAGTGTGAAATTTTATTTTCCGGCTTAGCTTTCTGTCAAGTAGTATGAATTTGAGGCCCCAGAATGCTTTCCAGGCTAGACAGATTCTCCATTGCAGCTCTTTTCCCATTTTATCTTTGAATGAGATCAGTTGCCCTATATATATATGCGTTCACATATGTTAGTGCCATTTCATCTATTATTACTGGTACTGGTGGTCCATTTAACATTAGTTTGGTTTTTGTTTTGTTAAGAACAAGTCCTGCTTTTTTGCTTTGTTCATGTAGTTGGTCGTGCATTGTTTGAAGTTCCCCTGGAGCTTTACTGAACAGGACCACATCATCAGCGAATCATAAATTTGTTATATGGCTTCCGTTTATGTTGATCTCCAGTCTTTGTTGCAGTTAAATTTCCGGAATATGTGTTCCAACATGCTTGTAAACAACTTGGGGAAGATATTGGGTCCCCTTGATGTACAACTCTTTCTAGTTTAAATGGTTTTAAATATTAAAAGAAGAAGCATTATTAACAGTGAAGTATTCTTCTTTTTTGAGTTTGATTTATGAGTCACTATGTTTACACTCAAACCTCACTTACTTGTTGTATAATTGAAACGTTTTCAAGATCATTTGATCTCATCCTCAGCTGTTTGGTGACTAAATGAACACTCCTCTTCTTCCACTACTACGGAGCTCCGATCACTCTGCCATATGGTGTTAGGGGCACTAAGTTTTAATACTTAATTTAATGCCGGGATTTCAAAATTTATATCTTTATCACGGTTTTTGGTTATGAATATTTTTTCCCAAATATCTAATTCTATGGGTGTACTTAAAGATTTTAACAGTTTAATGTTGTGGCCAATGTTGTGGTTTTCTGTCCAAAAATGGTGTGAAACTGCAGATTTTTCTGTTTGTTTCAACTTAATGTTTCTCTGGTGTTCTTTTTGCCTGGTTAACAAGTTTCTCTTAGTTTTTCCTATGTAGCTTTTTTCACAGGTTTTCACAATTTATCTGATAAATTCCTGATTTCAAATTGTTGGGGATTGAATTTTTTAGTTGTTTATTTAGCAGGTTCCTCAGACTGAATTTGTTTTGGGGTGCTAGTTTTAAGTTTAGTCTTTTGAAGATTCGTTCAAACTTTCTAAAAGCCCATGGGTGGTAGGTGAATTTTCTATATTGCCAATTTGTGTTTTTAAGTGGTGTGAGAGTGGTATTTTCAGCATTATTGAAGGTCATTGTAGAAGTTTTCTATAGCTTCCTTGCTGCTAGCTTCTGTAGGTGCATATGTTTGTATAATTGTTGGGAGTTTTCTTGCTTGAAGCTTTAGAACCGCTTTTCTTTATAAAACTCCAAGTATTTCATGTACTGCAGGTTTTAGTTCTTTCGTAATTAAGGAACCTTTCTCCTTTTGCTCAGGGGTTGTCCTTTGTAGTAGAACAGCAGTTCATAATTGTTCGCAATTGGAGAATTCTGATTTTATGAGAATTAGAATCCTCTTCTGTTTTCTCTGTTCATTCACTTTAATTGAAAATTTGTAAAACCATTATGAAAATAGGGTAGAGCCACACTGAAAAATTCTATGCCATAGCCAGAATTTGAACCATGGCTCTTCCGGTCTCCGTCCAGCAAAGTACAGCTGGTTTAGAGCGGCTGGACGGAGACCAGAAGATCCGTGGTTCAAATCCCGGCTATGGCAAAGAATTTTTCAGTGTGGCTCTACCCTTTCATAGTGCGTCCTACACATGGCTAGTGTGAAAGAATAATTAATTTCCATTATAAAAATAATTTTCTGATGCAACGCAAATTAATTAAGTTTTTTGTTGTACAACCTATTTTCTCATGTCTTTTTGTTTCTTTCATTTTCTCCCCCCCCCCCATCCTATTTATGTGCTGGCTTTAACGTCATATTACTCATTTTGGAAGGTAGAATCAGGACTGAAAAATTCAGTGCTCTATCCAGAATTAGAACCACCAATTTTCTGCTTTACATGTAGTTGATTTGCTGTGAGTACTCATCTACGTGGAGTGGGGTAGCAGTCTGCTTCACATTCAAGAGATCCCAACTTTTGTCTTGTCAGGGTTATCTTATCTGGTTAAATTTGCTTTCCTTTTATTCTGAAAGGTGAATATTGTATAATCTAAGCTTTATGGATCTTGGGCTCATTTGAGCATCATTTCATGCACTTCATTGTCTGACATGACTTACTTTGGAGGATGTTAAATAGAAATATATGTACACACACATTCTTTTAATTATGTCCCGTAAAAGTTTTTTGTCTGTCCAACATGGACTTAGGCTGATTAAACCAAATTGAAATGAGTGCTGAATAAACCTGCCAAAGTTGCCATGAATTAGTGATACAGGTAATCTTGATAAGTCATTCGCTGCCTACTTTGACATCAATGATGTCCCAGAGATACAAGTTGCAAACGGAATGAAAACTGTCACACATGCCATTATTTGAAGTAAGTTACTGTTAATTGTGAAAACAAATATCCTTTTCGAAGGGTAGAGTCAAACTGCAAAATTCAATGCCATGGTCGGAATGAACCACAGATGTCATGCTAGCATGCTGTCATGGTAGTTCAGTGTTTAAGAGTAACTGGACCACGACCAGTAGATCATGGTTCAAATGCTGGCTATGACATTGAATTTTTCAGTCTGTCTCTATCCTTCGAAAATATTGTCCTACACACAGCTAGTATGGAAGGACAATTAATTTCATTCACTTAACAAATATCCTGTTTCTTCCCCACCATTCAGTAAATAAACTTAACAAGTGTAATTTGTGCTTCACTGCTGGATACTTCCCTTCACCCCATTACGAGACGGAATTGGAGATACAATATATTTTAGTGTAGTGAGGGCATGAACAGTTCTCGGAGTCTATGGCAAAAGGTACTTGGTTTGAGAACTCTAGGTTACCACCAAGTACTTCTATTTATGCCCAGCTATGCCCATGCATTCTCTTACAAACTGATATTCGCTATTCCATTGGAGATAAAGCATAACCCACAGAATAGTATTTGAATTGTTGTTTGGCTATTGTCAGGAGGTGTGCATATCTCCAATAAACAATAAATAAAACCACAGGGGCAAAATAGACATTACCAGATACATTGTACAGATCAATGAATGTTATGTTGGAAGGAGAAAGTATCATTGCAGCTGCATTGTGGAAGGAAACTGAATCCTCAGGCTGATTGACACGGTCACTAACGAAGTTGGACGACAATATGCCCCAATAATTGAAGAGAGGTGCCACTGTCCTTGGTTTAATTGAGAAGCATATGGAGTTCACCAGCACAATCCATACTGATTGCTGTGTAGATACAACAGCTTAATGGCTGGGGTTTAGCAGACCACCTACTGTAAATTACAGCCTGCATTTCTTGGAACCAAGAATAAATTTTCACACTAAGAACACTGATTCAAATTGGTGTTCTCTCTGACATTGCCTCTCAAGAGGCTGTATCTGACGGGATCAAATGAGTGTACATTTAGCAGAGTAGGCACCAAGACTGCAAAAAAAGAGGAAAGCTGATCTATTTTGAGAGCCGATTGAAGACATCCAATAGATTTACTCTGTGGTTTTACTCTTAACATTAGTTAAGTTTAGATAATAGTTAAGTTATACTTTAGATCAGTGTAAACTTTCGCCAGTTCATTGACTAACGTATTAACTGTTTAACTTTGCCAACAAAGGGTAGGGTGATTGTGAGAGCAGTGCTGGCAGCAACTGGTGCATGCTCCGTAAGTAAATTTGGACTTAGATTTTATTAATTTTATTTCAAATGAATCAATGTATTTTTTAAGTTTTAGAGAGTATTTAGTATGCTTTTTTTTATGTTTCAATGATATTTGTGACTTCTTATAGGTTGCAATGTTGCAAGTTAGAAAAGATTTTTGCAGGACATAACAGAAAGAAGAGCCAAAAGAAAAAAAGTAAATAAATCTACCATTGAACTACCATGGCAACATACTAGGACAACATTAAATTCTCCAACTAATTCACATTTTCCCAGTAAACTATGAGGAAATCTTAAATTCAATATCACATATCCCAGCAAAGATTTAGAATTTGTAAGTACTTCAGTCTCTGGCTTTAAGGTTCTTATTATGGTTTTCATATATAAGGGTAATCAGTGATAATTCATTGTTCGAACATTCATAAAGCATGTGTATGCAAACTTTGAAAGGTAGAATCAGAACTGAAAAATTCAATGCCATTGCAGAATTTGAACCACAGATCTTCCACTCTATGCATGGCTGCTCTACCACTGATATATATATATATATATATATATATATATATATATATATATATATATATATAGCAACATATGAGTATGACAATAAATTCTCCATTGTTTTGTATTATAATTGGTAGACCATGAGGAAATCTCAAATTCAAGAAGATATGCCAATGGTTACTTATAATTCTCAAGTAGTTAAGTCCTTTACTTTAAGATTTTTATTATAATTTTCTTTTATTTCTGAATTTTTGTTTAACTTTCAGAGTATCTCTTGTTTTCAGCTTTAGGATATTTTTACTCCATTGTTTATTTTGCCTTTAAGCCAGAGGAAAATTAACATGCATATTTCTGTGTTTCAGGAGAATATAATTGGAAAGATGGCTTTGTGTCTGGTGCAGTATACAATTATGATCAACAGCTTATTACACTGTTAACTGAAGTTTATGGACGAGCATCATATACAAACCCTCTGCATCCAGATGTGTTTCCAGGAGTTTGTAAGATGGAGGCTGAGGTGGTCCGCATTGCTGCTCATCTGTTTCATGGTGGTCCTCGTTCATGTGGCACAGTAAGCCTTTATACACATAAATAGAAGCAATACAGTTTGTTTCATAGTGATATCCGCTCACATTCACTTATGATCAGGGAGGGATGCAGGGCAAATTTTTGTGAAGGAGATAATCAGAATGAATGAGCAGGATTAAGCATATACTAGCTATTCCAGAATTCAACCACTTAAATCAAGGATTATTTTTAATAGCTTCAGTAATTAACCAAAGAGCTTGGTTTTGTTTGCACTCAAGTATCATGTAAGTTGAAGGTGATGTTATCAGTACTTCACCACAGCACTTAAGAACTGGTCTTGTGTATGTATTATATGTATTTATTGTAGGCTTGCACAATTCCATTTATTTCTGCAAGTCTTTTTAATATTTTAAAATGTTTGGTTTATGTTTTTGCCAGGTTAATTTTTTGTCAAACAATATTTCAAGATATTGAGCATTTTCTCTTCCAGTTAATTGGGTATTATGTAACTTGTGGTGTTCCAAAAAAGAAAACATTTTATATAATATTAGTGAGATAGAGTCAACATGAAAAATTCAATGCCATGGCTGGGATTTGAACCATGGATCTCTTGGTTTCCGTCCAGTCGCTCTTAACCTTTGAGCTACCATGGCCAATGTGCCATCCTGACATCAAATTCTCCAGTTGACTCTTATATTTCCCCGGTAGACCACTAGGGGCTCTCGCATCCGAGATACACTGTTTGTGGTGACTTACTATTGTAAGTACTTGAGTCCCAGGCTTCATCATTTAACTCTTATTATTTTAGTTAATTGATGGAAATTAATCATTTCTCCACACTAGCCGTATATAGGCTAAGGTTCTTGATTGATAGAGTCAACATGAAAAATTCAATGCCATGGCCGGGATAAAGCCATCTTGTTCCTATTGAGATAGTAATATGCATGCTTTTTGGAAGAAGATAAATTCATTCTGTAAAATTTCTTTTGGTCTTTTGGAATATTTGCTTACATGATACCAAAGGCATCTTTGTTTTTCTCATGCAGTAAATTGTAGAACTCTGCTTTCTTTTCTTGACTTAATCCTCTTGAGTTTCATTGTAGTATATTGAAATTGTAGTATGTAGGGTCTCCTCCCAGAGATCCGAAAAGGGGACTATTACTCTGGACTGTTTTATATAAGGAGATGCACGCATTGTTTAACTATTTCTTCTGGACAGCTTTTTTATAAGTAGACAGTCGAATCATTCCTTCTTAACCCTCATTGTAGAGGAAATACTCTGCTGTTGGTATAGACCCTGATAATTGCAACTTACTATATGCTCTACGAATTAGCTTTGAAATCAGACTCCTTATGAATGTCGTTGTCACAGTTAATTTCCACTTTACTCATCCTAGGATCTTATTTCTTTTGGAAATAATCATTTTTTTCACACTAGCCGTGTGTAGGCTAAGGTTTGGATGAGTAGAGCCAGACTGAAAAATTCAATGCCATAGCCGGGATTTGAACCACAGATCTCCCGCTATTTCTCACTTATTTCTTTTATTAGGAAACAGGTCACTAATATCTATAAATTCATTACATTAGGCATACATACTTTACTGTTTGGAGCTGCTTTGTGTACTTAGTTCTGGGTTTTCTGGGTGTTCACATTTTTAGCACTCTGCACAGAAGTTATTATATCAAGAATGCCAAATGGGACAAATGGAGTAACTATAATCAAAACAAAACTACTTAACATCCTCTTTAATATGGTATAAATATGAAAGCTACATCATTTATATTGCATAATGAATTTAAAAAAAAAGTGTTATTGTAGCTTTAAGACAAGTACATAGTAGAAAAACAAAAAGAAAATTAGCCAGTCACTAACAAACTCAGGAGAAATATAAGTGTAGTTAATGCCATTTTAACAAAGAGATATCTTTTTCCTTAGTTAGAAGCTTTTCTTAATAGGGGATTAGCATATGATTGAACATTCAATTGCCAGAAATAATATACAAATAATGTTTTAAGTATTTTAATAGCAAAACTTATTATCTTAAGAAATTTTAAATCATTTGTATTATTGTGCTGCTCAAATGGTTACTCTGGCTTTATCTTGGTTAATAGAAACCTCTCAAATAACACACTGATTACTCCACGTGGTCATAACATCTATCTGTCATTTGTGATTCCTGTGCATTCCGTTGACTTAAGTGATGCATTCATTGGTGCTTAGCACACGACTGAAAGGCGCACCAGTACCCCTCTCACACTTACAAGAATAATCGAGCATTATCTGAGAGGTTTCTATTAACAAAGATAAAGCCAGAGTAACGTTTTGAGCAGCAGGACAGTATACAGTAATACTAGGAAAGGAATTTAAAGATTAATGAACAAATCTAGTAAATTAAGGCATTAAAGTGCTGCAATAGCTATAAATGTATATTAGTTTCAAAAACAGAAAACACTGATACATATTAACACTGCTTAATCAGCCATTTGCACTTAATCTGCAGCAAACAAAATGAAAGTATACATCAGATTTCGTTATTTATTACTAAATATGAAAACAGACTGATTCTTGGTAAAGAACTAAGACAGTAAAGTTAATAAATTTAATTTCATAAAGAAATCCAAGATTAGTCTGCTTCCTCCTACCCAGGTATCTGACACTTAGAATCCTGCATTCAATGTGATTAATGCTGCTGAATAGCCACTGTTGAAGGAGCATAGTTATCGTCTAATGGCATCCAATCCTTGTACTGCTGCTGTAGCTGTTGGTGCTGCAGATTCCTCTCCACCCTCTTCTTCTCGTTGCTTCATTGCCTCATTGCATAGCTCAACAGTGTCCAAAGATGCTCTTGAGTTTAGCACCTATCGTCACAACTTACAAACTCTTCAAAGGTTATGCTTGTGACCTTCTAGCTTCTGCCATTCTTTCTGCATACAAATTTCTTCAGTACCATTGCTCTTGTTGAAGACATCTGTGCAAAAACCAAATCCACCTTTTCCAAAGCAATGTTGTGTGGTGCCTTGTTTAAGTAACTACCATACTGCCACAAATATATGCATGGCCTGAAACATATTCAAATGCTTTCTTCCTAAGAAAGAAATAACTCATTGCACCAGGGCTTTGCTGTACCTTGCTTTAACATAATGAATAGTACATGAAAAAGTAAGCTAATAATAGGGAAGAAATAGAAATATCACAATAAAATATAATAATTTGTTACAAATAAATATTAAAGACAGAAGCATTATTAACAGTGAAGTATTCTTGACTTTTAAGTTCGGTTCTATGAGTCACTTTGTTTATGCTATTTCTATTTTTAAAATAAATAAATAAATAATTTTTTAAAAGTAAAATTGAAATTGGATAATTAATTTTGAAATACTGCCAATCAATTCTGTCAATAAGTTTGTTTTGCTTTCAGAGGTTGGTAATAAATATAAAAATAATCTTTCACCTAGTGGCAATAATGATGACCACATAAATAAGCACCTATGCTAAAGATGAAAATGGTTTATTTGCAAAACTATGTTCTCTGAAGAATTTATAACTTTTTGAAAAAGATAAGTGAATTTTGTAACAAATTATTATATTTTATTGTAATAAGAATGATGACACCTCAGTGATATTTGGTACTAGGGAAGTAAATGGAATGGAGAAAATGATAACTACAGAAACGCAAATTATTTATAATTATCTCACAAACAATAGCATGAAAGTAAATCTTCAAAAACAAAAACAGTCATGTTTCAACACCGCAATAACAGGTATAGTAGTAATCCTATTAATGTAAATATAAATGGTGAACAAATCGAGCAATTAGATAAGATAAAATTCTTAGGGATGATTATTGATGAAAACCTAACTTTCAGACACCATATTGACTACATATGCAAAAAGATAAGTACAAATCTTTATTTATTAAGGAACCTAGCAAAATATCTAAATTCTGAACATCTGACATTAACCTATTATGGAATAATACTTTCACATCTACAATATGCAGTTGAGATATGGGGCAGCTCTTGTATGACTAACATGTACAGATTACTAGTTTTGCAGAAGAAATGTATAAGATGTATATATAAAGTAAATAGAAGAGAATCATGTAGAAATGTCTTTATAGAAAATAAAATCATAACAGTAGTATCTTTATATGTTTTTAAAGTAGTCATGTTTGTAGTTAGCAAGGTGGAAATTGGTAATTTAAATAAACTTTGTCACAAACACGAAACAAGGAAACAAAATAATTACCATAGAATAACTTTAAATAAGAAGTCAACAGATAAAGATCCCTTAATCATGGGAAAAACATTATTTAATAAACTACCAAATTCAATAAAAACAAAAAAGGTAAATTATTTAAAAATGAACTAAACAAGTTTCTAATACAAAAATGTTTGTATAAACTGGACGAATTGTAATTAAATGTATATAATTGTTTATCTTGATGTATCCGACAATATGTGCTATTATGAATGAAATAAATTGATTAATAATTACCAAGAGTAAAGGTTGCAGATGACTGATGCAGTTTACTGATAAAAAGTTTGTTTCATAAGAATGATGATTCTTATGGATGACATGCACACCTATCTCACCAAATCAATTTTGGTATCCAAGCTTCATAGATATTTAACAAATATTTCTGAAACCATTCATTAACTTTTCTGGAAGTTGTATTTGTGCAGAAATATACAAATGGTTTTTGAAATACCTTAGATTGTTTAAGTTTCCTATGATTAGTGAGGTAACTTTTCAGTTCCATCACTATTTGCACACAGCAGATCTGTGAACCTTTCTTTGTTTTTGTTTTTTTTTCTTTTTTCCTCCACGATCTTTTTCACTGTGAACTGCATTAGGTCTTATTGGATCAAGTTGAACACTTCCATTTCATCTGCATTGAAAATGTCTCTTGCATTGTAGCCATGGAGGAGATTAGGCAAGGTCTCCTTTTTACAAAACTCAATGGAATCATCTTTTAACATTGGCACTTTCACCACACACACTTTGCCGTGAAACTTGCTTGAAAGGATCAGGCCAACCATTTGAAGAAAAAGTTGTCCACATATAGAGTTAACACTGTTTGGCGAGTTTTTTCTTTTAGGATGTTTTCGTCAATAGAAATGTTAGTTCTTTTGGCTTCAAACCATTTCATTAAAATCTTTGATTTCTTCAGTTGAAGAGCTATGAAAATTCTTATGCTCCTTCACCATAGACTTGCTCTATACTTCTGCAGCCAGAACACCATCTTTCTGTTGTAATGTACTACATGCAACGAGGAAGGAGCCAAATCATATTCCTTCGCCACATTGATCAAAGAAACTGTGCTATTGTTTGCCATGTCTTGAATTATTGTAATCTTGTCATGGGTGGTAAGCTTTTTCTGTTTAGCAACCATTGTTTTCAGAAATATAAATCTCTAGCATAAAAAGACCCCAACTTAACATGCCACCCGGTGAACTTTAAAGTGAAATTGGAAATCAAGCAGAACTCGAAAGTCAGAGATACAGACGTCAACAGATTTGAAAATGGATTGCACAGCTGCCAATGTTTAGTTTATTGGAATATGAAGTGATGCATGGAGGTTAATGAACTTGAAAGTTGGCAGAGGTAGTGCCATGTAACTGTATTCTGAAAATCTTAACGCACTAAGTGTGCAGAAGGAGCTGTGTGATCACAAATCCCAGAAAAATATATGTTAAAAAAAAAAAAACAGGTGTATTGTTAACGTGGTATTCATGAAAAATGGGTTTAAATAACATTACGCTTTTGGTACTTTTGGTGAAGCTTCAGAAAATGTTTGTTAAAAGCAAAATTGTGTTAATAGCAGGTACATTAAAGTAGGGTTTACTGTAAAAAAGTTAATAAATCGGCCCATTTCTGAGACTTAACGATGGTACTGAACAGGTAATTATGTTACTGAAACCTGTCTATAAGCTTAAGGATTGGACATTTGGTAAAAAGTAGTGAATAAGAAGCATTAGCCACACTTAATGAACTTTGAAACACCTTAAGGTAAGCAACCTTCTCTTGTAATTCATCAAAAGCCACCAGAGATTTCCAAAGATTGAAATACCAGAGTCAAGTAGCTAAATAGGTGGATGATTGGTCTGATAAACATGTCCTAAGTAAAAATTTAATAAGAGAAGCAAGAATGAGTGTACAGTTGATCTCTTAGTGATTTGGTTGTAAACTAAACATGTTATTTATATGCAGTATCTTCCAAGGATGTGACATGAAAATTTACAAGAAAATCCTCCCCCTTCATTCCTTACTACCCTTTATGTGGAAAATTGTTTGGTCTCAAAAATGGCAATAGGGTTTAAGTTTTACTTATTTAAGATGTAAATTTGAAAGTCGCTTATTTGACTACTTATATTTCCTCCCCTTGTACCTGCAACAAAATGTGTGATAAACATGTTTCTGCTCATGTTTATTTTGATTTTAACAAGTGGATAGAAGTGTAATCATTAGTAAGAATAGTTTGTAGAACACTGTATAAGGAAAATCATGCAAATGTAGCATCATGGCTTTTATAAATATGCAAATTTAAAACAAAGGTAAGCATGGAATGGCCACTGAATTTTTGAAGTATGCTGTAAATATAATGCATTAAGCTAAGCAATATTTTAAAGTCTGTGGAATAATTTTTTGAAAAATTTAATTTGTCTTTTTTTTTTTAATTTAATTTATGTACCCCCAACATTAATTTGTATTGGATGATGAATAAATGGATGAAATGATGCTCAAATAAGCCTTGGGTCCACATTCATCTCACAGGATAAGGAAAAACCATGGAAAAGAACTTATCCAGATAACTCACTCTGACCGAGATTCAAAGTCGGAAGTTCTTGATCTGAGGCAGACACACTACCACCTATATATACTACAGAGGCGGGCTGGAATAAATTTGACTGGACATTGCAAATTATGGAAACACCTACATACAATGGATATCTTAAAATATTGTACCATTATGCATGCTATTTCATTAAGAGGAAGAAACTGCCTCTCATATAATGCTCAACCTTGAAAAAGATTTGCACTTCTGGATTTAATAAAACCAGATGTTCTTCCTAATGACAATTTGGTTAATGAACTATGTTCCTGATCAAACGGACAGAATTATTACCTAAAATAATAGTGCTAGAAAATATGATAATCCGTAAGCTTTCAGTGTTTGGGGAAATTATAACTTGATTCCATCACTAGTATAGTCCATAAAATCAGTAGAACCTGTAGGTCGTGTTGAAATTTACCTTAATCATTATAAGGGACATCAATATACTGTGACTAGGGTTGTACTGAATGATCAAGAAAATTACCTATGCTTAAAAAATCTAAAACCTAGTTGTTTTCTCTTCTTATCTTTTCTTTTAAATTTATTCCAAATAAGTATTTCATGTTTTCAGCATAACTATTCTTGTTCATGTAATGATAAGGGCAAGAATAAATATATAAAGAATAAGAAAAGGTGTTTGTCTTAAATGGCAATACTACAAGGTCTGTTTTGTAAAGGAAATTGTAGCAGTTAGTACAAACTGGATCTTTCAAATTTCATGGAACCTGAAAAATTCAACACTTGAATTTGATATATAGCTTATATTGCATTGTTTAACAGATGTTTTTGTGAAAGAATAGTTGAAAATAAAGCATAAATTTTCCATTTTAAATTTCAGATGACAACAGGAGGAACAGAGTCAATTTTGATGGCATGTAAGGCGTATCGTGACTATGCTCGAGAAGAACATGGGATTACTCATCCAGAAATAGTTCTTCCAGTGACTGCACACCCTGCATTTGACAAGGCAGCATCCTATTTTCGTATGAAGATTACTCATGTTCCTGTAAACCCTGAAACACTTATGGTTGATATTCGAGCAATGAAGAGAGCTATCAGCAGGAACACTTGTATGGTAGACATCATTTTTATAATTCAGAAAAAATATGATATAACTTAGATTATAGTTGTTAAATTTAAGTCCTTTGAAGTAGAAAACTTGAAAGAAGCGTAGGGACAGTGAAGTACAGTGAAGTATTTCTAAATTAAATAAGATGTGTGACAGAATGATGGAATTGCTTTCAAGTGCTTTGACTGCTGCTTTTCCAGAAAAATGACTTGTTTGCTCCTGGCATCTTGAGAGGGATCCGTGAATTGAAATGTCTCTTCAACAATTTTATCTTTTTAGTTCTCTGCTTTCCAATCTGGTAATTACTTAAAGAATACATCAGTTATCAATTTTATACATTTTGAAGAGAATGAGAATAAATGAGTTATTACAATAAATTATAACAATTGTGAATACGTCATAAAAACTAGTACTGAAGGATTTGTAATTTTTCAAACAGATAAGTGGAGTTTGTCGCCAGTTGTTAAATTTATTGTAATAATTGTATTACTTCACTGTCATTTGCTTCATTTTCTACCCAAGGAAAAAACATTTTTCTAACAATTGAATTAATTCCTGTTGCTTGGTGCTGATGATACTGACAAATTGGGTATTGCATTTACTTCTGCTTCAAACTGTTTTGTTATCTTCTATATTTCCTTGCTAGCAGTGTAATGGTTATATTTTTCTTTTGCATACTTCAGACATTTGTTTTTTTTATTATTATTTTTTTATTTTGATTGAACTACATATTTCATAATTCATGTGAAAGATATGAAGCAATGCAACTTAATTCATTTGCGGTGCCGACACAGCACCTGTGGCCCTGCCTGGAAGGCTTACTGGAGAGGGCGGCCGACCACCTGACAGAGAACAGTTGGAGAAGGTTTGACAACTGCTGAGACGATACTAGCGCATCTTCAGTCAATGTAACAGTGACTACGGCCACACGGATAAAGTGCTTCACCGCATCGACACCGAAGACGCCCGGCCTAATCGGCAACCACCTAGACGCGTTCTGCTGGTAAAACAAGCGGCGGTACGAGACATGCTGGAGGATATGAGAACCAGAGGAGTAATTGAAGAATCTGACAGCCCTTGGTGTTCCCCTGTAGTGCTGGTGACGAAGAAGAATGGTGAGCTACGCCTCTGCATGGATTACAGAAAGCTGAATGTCACCAGGAAGGATTGCTTCCCCTGCCACGACTGATAACACCCTAGACACGCTTGCTGGTGCGCAGCGGTTCTCGACTCTGGACCTGAAGTCGGGTTACTGGCAGGTGGCTCTAGACCAGAGAGACAAGGAGAAAACCGCATTACTGACAGGCCAAGGGCTTTGGCAGTTCACAGTTATGCCCTTTGGCGTGGCCACAGACCCGGAGGACACAGGTCGTGAGAGATTGGCCTTGGCCGAAGGATAAGAGAGAATTGCGCAGTTTCCTGGGGCTGTGCAGTTATTACTGCCGTTTTATAAAGGGGTTCTCAACATCGCCAAACCCCTACCCGCCTGACAGAAGAACACCGACCTTATGTGTGGATGGAGGACGCCGAAGGCACTTTCCAGCAGCTGAAGAAGATGCTTTGCAGTGCTCCAATTTTGGGATTTCCACAACCAGGCAGCACCTTCATTGTGGACACTGACGCCAGTGACCATTGCATTTGAGGCGGCCTATCCCAAGTCCAGGATGGCCACTAGCGGTTGATAACCTACTACAGCAAGATGCTATCCAAGGCAGAGAAGAACTACTGTGTCACCCGGCGAGAGTTACTGGCGGTAGTGAAGACTGTGGAGCACTTCCACAAGTACCTGTACGGTCAGCCATTCCACCTGAGGACTGACCACTGCACCCGCCCTAACCTGGTGACTAAGCTTTAGAAACCTAGAAGGCCAGACAGCACGTTGGGTCCAGAGGCTGCAGGAGTACGACTTCACCGCTGAACAACGGAGATGGAAGAGCCACAGCAATGCACCACCAGTCAGCAACTTGATAAAGAATTTCATAGTTCCACCACCAGAGAGAAGAGTGCAAGCAACAACAATTGACCGTTGGACCTTTGAGACTGGAAATAGAAGCAACAGCTCCTGAAACTAGTCCATCAAAAATTAATACATAAGTGATGTAGTGTGAAGAAAACTGACTACAAATAGTTTATGAATTAAGTTCGACATCACTGCTATAAATCTCTCCAAATATCGCGTAAGTAAGTATCCTAAGGGTGTTCTCCTATTTTCTCCTGTGATAACTAACTCATTGACTATGGCATCCAAAGTAGTTATTTCAATGAATAGATCATCTGCATTTCTATAGCTTTTGCATTAGTTTTACTGCTTCTTTATTTTACTTAGAAATGTATGATGAAATGTAAATAAACATTTGCTTTTCATCAACTTCAGAAATCAGTCCTGTTCTTTCTAAAACAGTTTGAGATATGGAACTAACAATCTAAGTCAAATATTACTATTTATATACCTATTATCCTGTAAAACATATACCTGTTATAACACATGTCAGAAACATAAAATGTAAGTTTCCTTTCAATATGAAATAAGTATAGGACATCTAACTTAATAAACAACAACATAATCTCCAAACCATCTTTAAAAATTATTTAAAAGCTATTTTAAATTAAATTATAATAATCAGTCCTATGTGTTGAATGTTAAGGAACAGAAAGTGACATTTTGTATGCAGAATATTGCATTTTTATTATGAGTAGCATATTCTCAATTATTCTCATAATTTTTAACAATTGAGATAAAATTAAAATAATGTGCATATGTGCATATAACTCCAATTACTTATAGCTCAGTACGCTTTGTTAATTATTTCCAAAACTTAATGAACTTGCAGTTTTACACAACTTATTGTCATTCAATGAGATAATAGTTTACATTAGCCTTATGCTCTATTTTTCCCATTGACTATCCATATCCACTTTCTTTTGGCTTTGTTAAGAAATAACCTAGTTTATTATGGTATTCCTTCAACATCACATTAATATCCTGTGATCACTATTTGATTATGGTACCAACGTGTAAAATTTATAGCATATCCTCACAAATTAGATTAAAAACTTTTCAACATTATGAGAAAGTAAAATAACTTGTCTTCTAGCAGATGGATACCTGTTAATATTTATATTTCAAATTTCATAGTTAACTATAATATTAAACTGTGAAAGCACTGCTCATTACTGTTAACAGATATGTTTTGAATGCTAAGAATGCAGAAAGCCATTATAATGCAGCTTTTAATAGTACTTAAGTTTAAATAATTTCTCTTCACTTTGCAGATCCCTAATTATTTTGATAGCACATTAATTTTACATTTTGCAGTCATATGTACCTTAATTCAAGTTAATTATGGAAGGCTCTTCTGAACAAAGCTTACTATTTATTTTATTAATGACCTGTGCATAGGCATTTCTTCAGGGGCAGCAAGATAAAACTATATTCTTGCCATTATCGTAGAGTTTATGTAACTAGTGCCTAAATACTGGGAAACAAGAAGAAGAGTGATTTTATCATCAAATTCTGAGCATTGGACACACAAACATGTGCTGAAGTAATGTCAAATACAAAAACAGGTCACTGTCAGTATTCAGGAATATGTGCACGATGGCTAATAAAAATTCTACTCTTAAAATCTTTTATTTCTGGTTTATTTCTAATCCAGAATTGTAGTAAACAAATTTCTTTAATAAATATGGAGCAAACACAAAAGTATCTTAATCCATAGCAGGTTTCTGCTGCCTTCAACTTGAATAAAACAGAGTTCTCAATCTTGTGATTTTGTTATGCTTGAGCTCATTTCTATTTAAAACAAACTAATGCAAATTGTACTATTTTTGCCAGAAATGCAAACCATATGGTATCTAGAATTACAGTATAGGTACAGTATTCAAAAATATTTTAAGAGGGACAAAATCATAATTAAAAATTAGTCTACATATGTAATCCATGTGACTACTCAGGGACAGGAACCTAGTTGGAGGAGATAGAATTGGAGGACATTTGGGAACAAGGAAAAAAGAATAAAAAAAGAAAAAGAAAAAAGAATCAGATTTTGGAAATTAGTGAAGAAATGGAATAGAAGATACATAGAAACAAAAAATTTGAGGAAATCTTGAAAGTCAGTCCTTATGTTTACAAGAGATTGCGAGAGACAAGGGCGCTTTTTTTTTTTTTTTAAATACCTCTGATGGAGCATAACAGATAGTGTGATTCACGAAAGGTTTTATTACCGGGAATCAAGCACATTTACAGTTACTTTTCCACATAGTCACCATGAAGATTAAGACATTTGTCAGATTGATAAATGAGCTTTCCAATACCCTATTCATAAAAGGTTGCTGCCAGTGTATGGAGATGGGTCCTCACAGCTTTTAAGTTCTCTGTTAGTGCAAAGGCGCTGTCCCCCAGACCTTTCTTCAGCTGCTGAAACAGATGAGTCACTCAGCACTCTATGCTGAGTAATGAACATTTTCCAGTGAAACTGAGTAAACAGCTGCCTGGTTACTGTTACAGTATGTGGTTCATGTTGTCATGAATCAAATGATATCTCTTCTTTTGTTTTGAATGCAGGCAACATAATGTCTGGTAGTATAGATTTGTAGTGATCGCAGTTGCTGGCTCCATCAACTCCACAAGCAGTACACATTTCTGATCCTAGAAAACGGAAGGCTTTGTCTTCCTGTTGCTGAAGTTAATTCTTGGGTTGTTGCAGGGAATGTGTGTGCATCCAGTGTTTGGAATTATTCTTTAGATTCTGGTTAGTCATAATGAATCCAATTTTATCCCCTGTCACAATGGAGCTGAAGAGCTTCCTCCCATTATTAGGTAATGTGTGAGAAACAATAAGGCTGATGCTAAGCATAATGCTTTGTGGTCCTCGGATACTTTTTTTTTGAACCGAGCATGCACAAAGTTTTTGATAGCCTAGATGTTCTGTAAGTAATGAACAGAGCTGACCTTGAAATATCTGGAAAATCAAGAGATAATTCACTGATGATAAAGGGTCATCTCAAACCACTTGATCAACTTGTTGAACATTTACATCACTGGTGACAGATTTGCGTCCTTGTCCACCTTGATCATGAACATCAGTTCAGCCTTATTTAAATTTCCATTCCATTCATGCACAGCACCCTCAACTATAAACAAGTGCCACAACTAATGTATTGAACTTGGCTTAGGCCAAATGGGGTAGTTGTTCCATAGTACAGTTGTCGTTACAGATCTGCCTCTTGATTATACAGCAGAGTAGCTTAAGGTTGAAAAAAGTAATCCTTATGGACAGCAAAGAGATGATTTAGCATGGGCGAGAACAGGTGCAATGTTCCTAGGAAGATTAAAAGGGAGAAAACGTGTCATATGAAGTAAAGGAAAATAAAATATACTGATTGGTAGAATGTAAAGAGTTAAAGAAGTGAAGATAGCAGGTATGGGATTTGGAGTTCAACAAATACTAGCTATAAGAATAATAACAGTTAAGGGATAAAAATGTCAAAGCTCTTTGTGAGCATTCAAGGAAAGTCAAAGAGAAACGGTTAAGGAAAGTAGAAAAGCAATGGGAAAGGATCAGAAAGAACTAGAGAAGGAAGAATAAGAGAAAGTAGGTATCACAGAATTGGAAAGAAAGGAAAAGAATAAGGATTAATGGAAAACCATAGGGCCAGGTGGCAGGTACAAGATAGTTATGCAAGAAACTAAAGCTGTTGACAGAGAAGCAAACCAGTTACTAATAAACTAAACACTTTAGCAACACAACTTCACTATTACATCCATTGTGTTTCAAAATCGGTCCCAAAGGATATTAAATACAGATAAGTAATAGTGAAGTTCTGTTGCTAATGTGTTTAGGTACAAAGTAGCTCTTAAAAGAAAGAAAATTCAAATGTATATTGTACTAGAATGCAAGTAGGAGTAACTATAAAATTTGACATAAATGTTATCTAAAAATTCTATATGATGCTCAGTACAAATAAATACAATTGTTTTTTATAAAATCATTCTTTGCTTCTGGCTGCTTCTAGAGGAAAGATTTGCATGTATGTACAGTATTTCAAGTAAATTAAATGTATGTTGCAGTTAGTGGGCTCTGCACCTAATTTTCCATATGGAACTATGGATGATATCGAAGCCATTGCTGCTCTTGGGAAACAGTATGGTATTCCAGTTCATGTAGACGCATGTCTGGGTGGATTTCTTCTTCCATTCATGAAGGAAGCCGGATACAGTGTTCGCCCTTTTGACTTTTCTGTACCAGGTGTTACTAGTATTTCAGCAGATACACATAAAGTAAGTTGTATTACTTTTTGATGTTTTAAGCTTCTATTCAACTGTTTTGGAAATTCCCTTGACTGTATTCATACATAATGTGTTTAAAATATCACAAGAAATTTAGCAGTGTATTTGTTTTCATGTGAAGCACAATTATGTAAACCTAAATTAAATGTTGAGATGAATATTTATTATAAGTTTTGAAGTTTTAGCCCTATTGACCTGCAGTTATGGTTTTATGGAAGACAAGCCATGTCAGATTTAGTAGCATTGATTTAAGGACAGGTTTTGTCCCAATGTCTTTATGATTAGTTACAAATAATCATTATTGTAGGTGACTATCATCAGGTTAATTGTAAAGATTTGGTTGGAAGACTACATACTGCTATAAAAATGACAACATGAATTTACACCAAACTCACTATTTATTGGAAATTAATCATTCTTCCACATTAGCTGTGCCTAAGCTAAGGTTTTGGATAGTTAGTCATACTGAAAAATGCAATACCATGGCCAGGATTTGAACCATGCATCTCCCGGTCTCCGTCAGATCCTTCTTAACCATTGAGCTACCATGGTCACCATGCCGTCATGACATTAAATTCCCCAATTGACGTGTATGTTTTCCCGGTAAACCACTGGGTGCTCTCAAAAAGAGCATTATACATTGCTCCTTTCTTGGAAGTGTTGAAAACAGTGTTATAATAAATTAAATTTAAAGGGAGTCAATTAATGACACTAAACAACACTTACTTTTAAATGATGGCACTATAAAAGTAAGTGTTGTTTAGTGTCATTAATCGACTCCCTTTAAATTTAATTACACACTGTTTCTGAGATACACACTGTTTGTGGCAACTTACTATTGTAAGTTCTTGAATCCCAGGTTTCATCATTAAACCCTTAGTATTAAGTTAATTGATGGAAATTAATCAAAATGATGGTAATTTTGGAAGAATGATTAGCTTCCAGTTCAGTTAATAATAAGGGTTTAACAGTGAAGCCTGGGATTCAAGTACCTACAATAGTAAGTTGTCACATATGGTGTATATCTCGAATACGAAAGCCCCTTGTGGTTTACCAGGAAAACATATTAGTCATTTGGAGAATTTAATGTTATGATGGCATGTTGGTCATGGTAGCTCAATGGTTAAGAGCAACTGGACAGAGACCAGGAAATGTGTGATTCAAATCCTGGCCGTGGCATTGAATTTTTCAGTTTGGCTCTATGTATCCAAAACCTTAGCCTATATACGGCTAGTGTAGAACAATTAATTTCCATCAATTAACTTAATATTGAGGACACAGAAAATGAAGCTAGTCACAGTGAAGCAACAAATATTACACAAATAAAAATATTTGTGAATTATTAATTTTGAGGGTTTAACAAGGAAGCCTGGGATTCAAGTACTTACAATAGTAAGTTGCCACAAACGTTGTGTATCTCAAATATGAGAGCCTCTAATGGTTTATCAGGAAAATGAGTCAAATGAAGAATTTAATGTCATGATGGCATGTTGGCCATGGTAGCTCAATGGTTAAGAGCAACCGGACAGAGACCGGGGGATGCATGGTTCAAATCCTGGCCATGCATTGAATTTTTCAGTTTGACTCTATCACTATTTATTATTAGAATCATTAGCCCAATGCTAACCTACATTCACTTTCACTTTTTATAGATACACAGAGCAAGCATATCAGTCTAATGTTCATTTACGTCTTTTTTGCATGCACCAGCTTGCATTCCTTGTAGCTTTTAACTCTCACTGCCCACCGACTTATACTCACTTTTACACTGCTCTGCTTGCTGACTCTGACGACTTAAACTGCCAGTTCACTCACGAATTCACAACAACATGATACTCAGTGGTCAGCTCATAACTAGCAACTGATCTTAACTGAACTGAACTGTGTGCTGGATTTTGCACTCCCTTTTTGTACATGTCACAGAAAATTATTTGGAAGACCAAAATTTCTCGAATGAAAGGCTTAGAACATTGTTGAAGTCGAATCTTTTAGATTTGCTGAAATTGAAAGGTCTGGAACAATCAGCACAGTACAACAAGGGGACTACTTCCAGCTCATGTTAGTGGCTGTCCTTGAATGTTCCATTTTTAGATTTCTCTTGTAGCAAACAAAAGAAAGGTGGAATGGTTGACTCACACTTAGTCTCTTTGGAGTAGGTATTTGTTACCACTGCGACAGTACTTTGTTGTGTGCGCTTAGCTCCTGATTGGACTGTTAAGGGTGCTCCAGGCAAGCTAATTAGAGTAGGCTGTATGACGAGTTTTAGCTTGAGTTCTTTATGATAGGGCTGTGACATTAGTGCTGACTAGACTAGCTACAAAACAAGAATGAACATGGGTTTATACAATGTTCATAGTTAGATCCTTGTTTTGTGTAATATATGTCTCTCATAGTATAATATTACCTTTTTTACTTTTTAATATTTTTATATGGTATTGTGTAACCAAAATTTTTATTCGTAGTTAATTTCCCTCCATCTTAATCGGCCACACGTTCGGGCGCCATATGCAGCGGTATTTCTTTGTTGTAAACACAATTCTTTCCCTTCTCGTTTCAGTTTGTGTGGCTATCGGTTTCTTCAAGTCACCAATTGTATCATCTGGATTGAATTTTAAAGCGAACTTTCTTTCCTAGTCAATCATTGCAGGTTATCTCCAGCATGCCGATAAATTCTTACTTCCTTAATAAATAGTTTCTGTGAATTACATAAAATTCCTCACTCCTGCACGTCCACTCATCACTATCAAGATTACAAAATATATCTTTTTGTTGATTATTGATTTTCTGTTACTATTCAAAACTTTTATATTCACCGCAACATTTTCCATCATCATGAAACAAGATTATTGATTTTCTGCTCCTAGCAACCATTCAATTTTTTATATATATTGTCATTACATGGCCCACTAATATTCAGATCAGAAAACAAAACTCATTTTCAGTTCAAACAAAAACTACCGTTACAAATGCCCCTCTTCGAAATATATGGAAAATAATTTTAATTTAAATACTTCAACAGTGTGTTTCCATATATTTTGAAGAACGCCCCAATAACAATATTTCACAACAATAAACAATAACATAAATATAACATACATAATTTATATAACAATAAATAAACATTGAATGAAATATAACAATAAATGAACATTGAACAACCATTTGATATTACTATAACACATTTTTTTAAAATATATATCTTTGTTTTCATGTGGGGTTGTGCCCTGCCCCAAATTTGCGTTAAAGTAATATTATAATTACTATTTTTAAATTACAATGATCAAAACATAATATAACAATATAAAGAATGTTTTTTTTTTTTACTAACATAAAAATTTGTAAACGAGTATATAATTAAACGTTTTTAACCTGAATTTAACCAATTTTTAATATATATGTATATATAATTTATGTACAATTTATATACAAAAGAACTCTCTGTTTTGTGATTCATGTTGAGTGATTCGCCCACATAATTAATTTTTCTAGTTGTCCTGTATCAATGGCAAGGTTTATTACAATTTCATGGTTCATACTTGTAACTTTTGAACAGGTAGTGTGATAAATTTTACTCAGTTGGCTAATGGGCCGCGCCATGGCTCAGTGGTTAGACTGCTTGGTTCTCACCAAGGCGGCCCGGGTTCGATCCCAGGCGACCGCAAAGTGAGATTTGTGGTGGACAACACAGCGCTGGGGCGGGTTTTCTCCGGGACCTCCGGTTTCCCCCGCCATCTCATTCCACCGGTGCTCCATCTTCATCCCATGTATCATCAGTGTCACCGCCTGCGGTGCCGTATGTAGTAAAAGCGAGCGTTAAACACTACACATTCATTCAGTTGGCTAACCTGAGTGTTGCAAGCATCCTGAACTTGGTAAATCCATCTTCTGTTTTTATGTTTATTATAATGCTGTTTAAAGGTTAGGTTACTGTTGTGTTTAATTCTTTGACAAAACTTTAGCAAAATTATTTTGTGTGGTGTATGATATATATTACCATTGTGACCTTCATTGTGTATTTGTGTTTGTGAGAACGTTTCGTGTACATATACATTACAGTTTACATCAAAATACTGATTGTTTGAATCTACAACATACATCTTCTGATAACCATCTGTATTATAACATTCATTGTTTGGTAAGTCAACATCTGTTTCAGTTTTGTGTTTAATTACATTTCGAGTTTCCTTTACATTATTTATCTGTGATACTATCTCACCAGTTACTTCTCCTACATTATATTCCTGATAATTCTGTGATTCTTTATTTACCTTATCATATTCATCTTTGATTCTTGCAAAAATACCATTCGGCAAACAAAGATACACTCCCAAATCCTTTCATGGAAGTGTTGAAAACAGTGTTGTTGTATAAATTAAATTAATTGGGAGTCAATTAATAACACAAAACAACACTCACTTTTAAACTTTCCCGGATTTCAGTTGGTATAATTTCCACTTCTTGAAGACTTGTTTGCCTATTTTATAAATCCTTTCATGGAAGTGTTGAAAACAGTGTTGTATAAATTAAATTAATTGGGAGTCGATTAATAACACAAAACACTCACTTTTAAACTTTCCCGGTTTTCAGTTGGTATTTCCACTTCTTGAAGACTTGTTTGCCTATTTTATAAATCCTTTCATGGAAGTGTTGAAAACAGTGTTGTTGTATAAATTAAATTAATTGGGAGTCGATTAATAACACAAAACAACACTCACTTTTAAACTTTTCCGGGAAAGTTTAAAAGTGAGTGTTGTTTTGTGTTATTAATCGACTCCCAAGTAATTTAATACACTCCCAAGCTTATTTATTTATAGTTCTATTCTTCACTTGGTTAATCATAAGTTTCCAATGAAAACAAACTCAGATATCCATAACTATGATATAAGGGGCAAAAATAATCTCACTATTCCAGGACACAGAATGCACTTATATGAAAAGATGCCTAGTTATATGGGAATAAAATTCTGTAATGTACTTCCCGCTTCATTTATAACCTGTAATAATTTAAATACATTTAAAACACATTTAAAAGCCTTTCTAATAGATAATGTATTTTATACTATTGAAGATTTTATGTATCACTGTAAAAATAACTAGTCTTTGTTACTGATTTTAGCATATTATATTTATTTTTAAATTCTATACCATTAAGTAATTTATGACTAGCTGGTATATTTAATTTGATCTCTCCATTATTTTCTTATTTCTAATCATTTACTTTTAAGAGAGAGTATGTATTGCAAATGACATGCCTTAATTGTGTTCAAACACTGTATTAAGTTGCAATAAATATGAATATGAATCTTTATTCTGACCTACACTTAGTACTAATATTTCTTCATCTCCATTACCTACTTTATTACTTGATTCTGATTCTTGTATCATATTGCTTATATGTTTCTCTACTACCTTTGTTACATTTTGTATTGAATTATCTTTACGTTCCTCCCTATCCTGTTTTAAATCTTGCCTCCTACCATTTATAATATCGTTCATTTTCTGTTTTAAATCACCCATATCCTGTTTTAAATTACCCATATCTTTTGCTAACTGCTTCAATATCTCCATCACTGACTTATTTTCATTATTTTTTCCCATTTCCTTCCTAACTTCTCTTACTTCTGCTCTGTCATCTTTACTTTTGTCAGCTGCTTCTTTACTAATTTCCATCTTGCTATTTTCCTACTCCTCAAAACATAAGTTATATAACTACTTCTACACAGCAAATCTCTACTTTTTGTTATTATAGTCTTTTAAATGTTCTTACTTGAAACCATTTTCTTCTCTCTTCTTTCTGCTTTCTTGTTAACTATTACCTGTCCTCCACAATCGATTAATTCTCCCGCGATGTAGGTTTCACTCTTTATTCGGGCCCCATGGCGGGCGCCATATGTAACCAACATTTTTATTCATAGTTAATTTCTCTCCATCTTAATCAGCCACACGTTCATGCGCCATATGCAGCGGTATTTCTTCGTTGTAAGCACAATTCTTTCCCATCTCATGTCAGTTTGTGCAGCTATCAGTTTCTTCAGGTCACCAATTGTATCATCTTGATTTTAAAGTGGGCTTTCTTTTGTCATCACAAATATGTGAAATGTATAGAAAGAGTTAATAATAATTACTCAGAAGTATTTGATAAGCTAATGCAATTGCGATAAATATATAATTTGATTGTTGAAGCTGAATAACATTTTACTAGAACTTTCTTTCCTAGTCAATCATTGCAGGTTACCTCCAGCATATCGATAAATCCTTACTAAATAGCTTCCGTTAATTACATAAAATTGCTCACTCCTGCACGTCCACTCATCACTATTATAACGTTTTATCTTGCCCACATCGTCTTTCCACCATCAAGATTACAGAACATATCTCTTTTTGAAGATTATTGATTTTCCGTTACTATTCAAAACTTTTACCGCGACATTTTTCATCATCATGAAACAAGATTATTGATTTTCTGCTCCTAGCAACTGTTCAATTTATATATATATATATATTGTCATTATATGGCCCACTAATATTCAAATCAGAAAACAAAACTCATTTTCAGTTCAAACAAAAACTACATTTACAGTGTAATTGTGTAATATTAACTTAAGACAAGATAACCATGATTAACTGAAAATACTGTGTTGCAGTATGGCTTTTCACCAAAAGGATGTTCCATAGTATTGTATTCAGATCCCAAGTTCCGACATCATCAGTTTTGTGTTACCACTGATTGGCCAGGAGGAGTTTATGGATCACCAACAGTCAATGGGTCACGTGCTGGAGGTTAGTGAAATGGTCTAATGATTTCTAAATTAATTTCATTTACTTTCCTGCTTACTGTACTTCATGAAATTATAGCACAGTGGCATAGATCATTTTTATGATGAAACGTTGCCTTTATCTCTTATTAGTATAATCTGTATGGACTTGTAATATTTGTAAATGATGAAGAATAAATATTTTTGTATTCATAGACATAGATATTGTATTTCTGATTTCCCTTCCTCTTGCTTGAGTTTTCCAAGTTCTGGTCCAAAAAGGGGGACCTCAAGATAACTAGAAATCGTCATGGTGTAGATTTTGGAATATACAGGAAGCCCACACACATTGATAATTACATAAAGAAAAATGAATACAACCCAGTTTCACATCAACTAGCTGCCTTTAGAAGTCTAATTCACCGGCTATACAACATCCCACTGAGTAAGGAGGAGTTTTTGAAAGAACAACAACACATAAAAGAGATAGCGGTATTAAATGGATTCAACCCAGCCATCATAAGGAACATGATGAATAGAAAGGAAAAACTGAAGATAATATCAAAAAATACCACTCTCACACCACTTAAAAACACGAATTGGCAATATAGAAAATTCACCTACCATCCAAGGGCTTTTAGAAAATTTGAATGAATCTTCAAAAAACTAAACTTAAAACTAGCACCCCAAAACAAATTCAGTCTGAGGAACCTGCTAAATAAACAACTAAAAAGTTCAATACCCAAGAATTTAAAATTAGGAATTTATCAGATAAATTGTGAAACCTTTGATAAAAGCTACATAGGAAAAACTAAGAGAAACTTGTTAACCAGGCAAAAAGAACACCAGAGGAACATTAAGTTGAAACAAACAGAAAAATCTGCAGTTTCATATCATGTTTGGATAGAAAACCACAACATTGGCCACAACATTACACTGTTAAAATCTTTAAGTTCACCCATAGAATTGGATATTTGGGAAAAAATATTCATAACCAAAAACCGTAATAAATTTATAAATTATGAAATCCCGGCATTAAATGAAGTATTAAAACTTAGTGCCCCTAACACCAGATGGCAGAGTGATTGGAGCTCCGTAGTAGTGGAAGAAGAGCAATGTTCATTTAGTCACCAAACAGCTGAGGATGAGATCGAATGATCTTGAAAACGTTTCAATTAAACAAGTAAGTGAAGTTTGAGTGTAAACATAGTGACTCATAAATCAAACTCAAAAAAGAACAATAGTTATTAATGTTTTAACAATGAAGCACATACAAGCGAGTCACAATCATGATGATATAACTGCTAATCAGCTTTGTCCAAAATATGGAGATGCAATAGTTTGGTGAATTGCAAATACTGTGGCTTCCTTTCTGAAAATTTTCATCAAGATCTATTCTTGATTGTTATTTTTCTACTATTCTTGGTTAGGATTATTTTTCTGTGATTATGGGAAAAAATTGTTTCCTTATTGGTGCTTTATATTTAAGGTTGGCCAAGTATAAGGTGCATTAAAAAAGAAACGAGCCGGAGACATAATTACAGAAACCAGTATTTGTATGTTAGAAGTATTGGTCCTGGCTGTTGAGACACTTGTCCCTCTGTGACACAAGGCAGTGAATAGCTGTCTCATAAAAGTTCCGGGGCTGCAGTGTGAGCCAGTTCTGCACCTACAGCTGGACGACTTCATCCTAGGTGAATTGTTTGCCACTCAAAACCTGTTTAAGGGGACCGAAAATGGCATAATCACAGGGAGAGATGCTTGGACTATATGGAGGGTGGCCGAGAACCTCCCATTTGAATTTCTGCAGGAGTGCTGCAACTGTACTGGCCATGTGAGGTTTTGCATTGTTGTGTAGCAGAATGACCCCACGGATGAGATTGCTGGTCATTTTGATTTGATTGCTTGGCAAACGTTGGTCAAGGATTGCAAGTAATGCTGGGCATTCACTGTTGCCCTGTGCTGCAGAAAGTGTATCAGAAGGGGGCCCTCTTGGTCAAAGAAGAACGTCAGCATAAGCTTTCCTGCACTTGTCGATGGCCTTGGGTATTTTTGGTAATGGTGACCCTGGATGCTTCCACTGGAGACTTTGTCATTTTGATTCTGGTTCGAAGTGATGACACCATGACTCATCTCCAGCCACCACTCGTGCCAGGAACTTATTCCCTTCCCTAGCATAGTGCTGCAGATGACCAAGACAGTGGGCCATTCGACATGCTTCATGGTATAGTTGAAGACTGTAGGACACCCATTGGACATACACTTTGCACAAGAGCAGTCTTTCCTTCGTGATGGTGTGAACACTTCCGACGCTCAATCCGACCTCGACGGCTATGGCTTTCACTGTCACTTGGCGGTCCTGGATAATGAGTGCATCAACCAGCTGGACGATGTCATTGGTAATGCAGTGTGGTGCTCCAGACCGTGCATTATCAGCTAACGACACCCGTCCTCCCCTGAAGCGCTCTGCCACGCCTTGATCCTTGCAAGGGACATGCAGTGTTTGCTGTACACTCGGACATTCGTTGAAGAATGCCCGTTCCCCCTACTCCTTCCACTGTCAGAAATCGAACAACACCTCTTTGCTCTTCTTTTGATGCCTCCACTTCACTGTTTGCAATGCAACTGGCAGCCTTGGACGATTGATGCATGCTGCTGCTAGCTCTGTATAGTCACGTGACGTGCACATGTGCCCTCTAATGATGCACTGCGAACTTCCACACTCTAGTCGAAACAACACTTTGTTACACACGCCACAATATTAACTATCCCGTCATTGGTTTGTGCATACCAGACTCCGGCTCATTTCTTTTTGAATGCCCCTTATAGATCTTTAAATTTGGTTATTTTAATATTTCTCATTCTGGACATAAACAGATTGAAATAGGCTGGCCCCAGAGTCTTTAATTATGAATGAGAGTGTGAGTGTGTGTGTGATCTAATGATTAAAACCCAACGAATACGAGTTAACACCTTCGATATGTTCCAAAGGAGAACAACGCTGATATGACCATTGCAGTTAAAGGCGGGTTATAAATGGAAATAAAAAAAATTGAAATATTTAAATATACTGCATAACAAATAAGGAAATATGAAAATCATATTAATTATGGAACATAGGTGGACAGAAACTGTTATTTCATGACATAATATATTAGGTAAGGTTTCTGTTAATGTCAGATACTATTTGTTATAATTGCTTAAATGCCTCTTATTTCTTAAATTTAAATTACTTAAGTATTTGACACTTTTTAAAAATAAGAATATGATAAGTGTAAAGTAAAACAAAAGAATATAATAAAATAAATCCTTTTGTTTTACAATTCTGCATTACATTGTTACATTTCTGATTCATTTGTAACTATCCATTTATGTTGGGGTTTCTCAAACATGGAACATGGTTTGATGTGCAGATAACGTGTATGTGTATAAATGTTTTGTCTCTTCATAAGTTCCTATGTTGCAAGATGTAGATTATAATTGGGAAATGCTTTATTTATCTTTTCTGAAATATGAAATGTTAAATGTAATCTCTTGCACATTTTTCAAGAGATTAGATGTATAAACACAGTCTCTATGAATAGGATTTTCACATCCCCAGCCGTGTTTGACTTCCTGTGGAACAGTAACACTAGACATTAGGTATATGCATACAAATGAAATGTTTTCTTAAAGAAGGTGTAAAAAGATGAGTGGGTATATGCATACAAATGAAATGTTTTCTTAAAGAAGGTGTAAAAAGATGAGTGTATTTGTGAGGAGAGTCTTTACTTTGCCAAAAATGTAGGGATGCCAGAGATCACTGTGTATGTAAATAAAACTAAATTAGGAGTATTTTAGAATACACTTGCCCTCACTTTTTAAATCTTAGAACACAATTGAAACATTTGCGAGGACATTTGTCCTCATTAGCTACTGGGTGAATGAAGCTCTCTCTTTCTATTTTCCCTTCCTGCTGGGACTGATCATGCTGCCTCTGATGTTGGAGACACAAAGTTTTAACTAATGGTGGGTTTGAAAATTTATTGTACTTACTGTTTTTAATTATGTGTATTTTTTCCCAGATCTTCAGTTCTATTGGTGAGGTAAGTAGTTCTGGCAATTTTATATTTTCACCAATTTTATGATTTTCTGTTCATAAATAGTATACTATAGCAGATTTATCTATTAGTTTTATTTGTTTTAGTTTTGTTTCTCTGGTTTTATTTTAGCATGGTTTCCAAATTTCTTTATGTTTTGCCTATGTAGTACTTATCATATTCCCCTCAACTGATTTGATAAATTCTGGATTTTGATGTGTTCGGCATTGTGTTTTTAAGACGTCTGTTGAATAAGCTCTTGAGGTTTTATCTGTTTTGTTGTGCTAGGTTTATGTTTTAACTTTCTGAAGATCTGTTCCAATTTTCTAAATGTTCAAGGGTGGTAGGGGAATTTTGTACTTCCAGTCTATATTTGATAGTAGTTGTATGTGTTTGGAGGAATTTAGTAACAGTGACGTCAAAATTAATCTCAAAAACTATTTGTAGTTGGTTTATTGATACTCGTCACTTTCTTGTTTATATTAATGAGAGACTAGTTTCAAAGGCATTCGCCTCCATTTTCAATCTCTTTCCAACTGGCATCTGTTGTTGTCTGCTCTCTCTCGGTGGTGGAACTATGAACTTTATTGTCAAATTATCTACTGGTGGGATTTCAAAGTTCATTACGCGATCCTTATTTTTCCATATGAATACGTTCTCCCATGTTGTCAATTTATTTTGGTTTATCACTTCTTGTAATAATTTTGGATTTGGATCAATGTCATGATTTTCATTCCAAAAATGAAATGCTACTGCTGTATGTGTTTGGAGGAATGCTGACTTATCTTCTTGTTTCAATCTGATGTTTCTAAAGTGCTCTTTGACTTTGGTTTTTAGATTTCTTTTAGTTTGACCTATGTAGCATTTTTCACAATTCTTACGACTTATCTGGTATATTCCGGATCTGTTAACTGATGGGATTTCATCTTTTGTTTTTGAATTTAGCAATTTTAAAATTGAGTGTCTATTAGTAGGTGCCAAGGTGATATTTTGTTCCTTGAAGATCTTTTTAAACTTATTAAATGTTTTCGGGTGATATGTGAATGAACTGAATATGCTGTTTCTTTCTTTTTCTTTTGTAAATGTGGTTGTTTCCTTAATGGTTTTCTTTAGTTTAGCTTTTCTAATTTTCTTCAACACCAAACTTTTGTTGCATACATTTTCTTCTGCTATGTGTAGTATTGCTTTTTGTTCTTTGAAATATTCTTCTTTTTCCATGGGTATGTTGACTAGTCTGTGTGTAAGGCTGTTTATTATTGCATGTTTATGTGTAATTGGGTTGTGAATGTGTTGGTTTCCTGTAAATTCCAAATTTTATTTTTGTGTCGTTCCTTATGATATTTAGATCCAAGAAAGACAGTTGTCCATTGATTTCCTTTTCTATTATGAATTTTATAGTCCTTTCTTGCAGATTGAGTAATTTTAATGCATCTTCTGTATGTTTATTCGGTACAATTGCAAAGATGTCGTCAACATATCTATACCAAACTTTGAAGATCAATGGAAAGGACTTTTTAATTTGTGTTTCAAATGCACTCATAAATAAGTTAGCCAAAAAAGGTGAAAGTGGATTGCCCATTGATAAACCGACTACAAATAGTTTTTTTCAATAATTTTGACATCGTTGTTATAAATTCCTCCAATCATGCATAGTATAAGGATTGTTTTCTGAAAAAATAAAAAAAGTTCTGAAGGAAAACTTTCAAAGAAGTCCTAGTAATGTCCAAACTATAAAGTTCCTCTTTGCATGCCAGAATGTTTCTGATGTCACCATTCCAAATTTACATTAATATGTGTAACTATGATGTAAGCTGCTTTATACAGATTTTTTTAAAAATTGTATTTTGATACAGTTTGACTGGAAAATAAAATAGTTTTACTGAAGGTAATGGCAACGTTTTATTTTTTGAGAAATCCTGCAAAACCGTACTTTCAGAACATAGCAAAATACTGTAACAAATTTTATTGACATACTCCAAATAATTGTTCAAACTTGATGAAGCCTTGTTTCTTGGCTCTACAATTGAAGAGAATGTCTAGGTGTTAATATATAGTATTTTAATAAAAATCAGTAGAGACATTTTTAAAAAATCTTCCATGTAAAGGATAGTTTGGACTCCTGAGGAAATTTTTTGAAAATTTTTGTGTTACATACTTGGAAGTTACTAAACTTAAATATCAAGTTTGATTTTTGAAAGTAATGAGTCGTTTGAATTACCGACTCATTGCTTTCAAATGTTAAATTCATCACTGTTTCTAACCTTTTTCTTCAAATAATATCACGTTTGATGTTTTATCTACTTTTTATGCTTTAGTTATGTTGTTCACAGGCACATATGTATGCACACACCTTTTTCTAGAAGTGCTTTTTATTTCTGTTCCATTTAGCAGTCTCAAAAGTGTTTATTTTCAAACAAATCTTGGTATCAAATATTTGGTAAAATATATTTATTTTAGTATCTGTAGGTAAACAATTAAAGAAGTAAATATGTTTCAGAGGGCCTCAAAATGTATATTTATAGTGAAGTCTCAACATTGAACTTTTTGGTGGAATAAAATGTACTTCCCTTACCATTTGTGGTGGAGAAAGTAAAAATTCTGGTGTTACATTCATATGACTTTCTTTACCCTTTATTATC
The DNA here is from genome assembly GCA_030765055.1 of Mantis religiosa. Taxonomy (NCBI): domain Eukaryota; kingdom Metazoa; phylum Arthropoda; class Insecta; order Mantodea; family Mantidae; genus Mantis; species Mantis religiosa. The sequence goes on from CM060953.1 coordinate 89,677,699, forward strand.
ATTATCATTAGTGTCTATACAAACTCTTCTTGTGAAAGCTTATTTTTCCTCACTTTAAATAAGAAAAACATTTGCAGTAGTAACACATTACATGTTTTTTTGTTGATACAAAGAGAAAAATGATAGTTAAATGTTTAAGAACTGGATGCTCTGTGCTGGCATTAATTCCATACTCTTTCCATAAACAACTAAAAATTTTCAGGACTTTAAAAGAATGAAAAGGCCATGGAGCTTAGAATGGCTGAAAGCTCAATCTAATTACTTTGACATACTGATTGCCCGTGAAGCTTTAATCAATATATAGCAATTTGATCCATTAATTCTAGATATCTCAGAAATGGCTTTGCCACGTACATGTTAAATGAATTAAATTTAG